>JACSVZ010000059.1:0-79262 GCA_014706295.1 Lycocorax pyrrhopterus obiensis
ACCGTAACAGAGTGACCCCTTGTAAGAACTGTCGGTCACGACGATCAAGACGGCCGCGAGATAACGCTGCGTTCAGAACACCCCTGGTATCCTTACGAGCCCCAGACCATTACAACTCACGGCCGGAAAGGATGGACGGCGATACGGCCGGGAACAAGGCCTCGACGGGCGACCGACTCGACGCTCCCGAGACGCGATTCCGAGACGCGGCCGAGCCCGCCGGTAAAAGAATGAACGATATCGGCGTCGTGCCGAGAAGCGCGAACGTTCGAGAGCCTAGAGACGACCTGGACGCTCGGCGTAAGGCCCCGAAGGGAAAGGGCAGAGATAGCTCATCCGAGGGATCCCAAAGACACGCTAGCAATGCGACACAGTAGACGACACGAGACAGACCGGAACTGCTCTGCCCTGCACACCCTACGGTTGCAATTAGAAGTAGAGGCGCTGCCTTCAGCTGTCCTAAGAGGCCCCTTAGAGAACATCCCTTATCCCTGCACTAATTCTTAAATGTCTCCCAGGAATTTCCACCCCGCTACCATCCCACGTCCGAGTCAAAGTCCGAGACTTATCTTTCGGACGACCGGCAACGTGAGTCCCCTCTGGACGCAAAATGAGTCCTCCTCGGCCGTCTCGAAGGCCCCGCGATAGCCCCGTTAGCCTCTCGATCGGCTAAGATAAAGAAAACCAAAATCAGCGCGCAAGTTTAGCGGCGTACGGGCCAAATCCCAGCGATTCGGCTACTCCCCCTATCCTAAGTGCGCCCGGGCCCTCGAGTCTCCGGCTTTGTCCCGAGTCTAAAGCTGCGGCCGTCATTTCAACGGACACCCGGGTTAGCGAGGGACAAAGTCATACGGTGTTTCTGTGAGCACGGAGGATGCATTTGTGAGCTTTAAGACGTGTAAATGCATCTGCCGTGCTCGAGGAAAAGCCTTAGGGGGCCCTAAATTGACGCTATTTGCCACCGTGTGGGTTTCGAAAGCCCTCCCAGCACTTCCTACACCGGTTATCCTACTTGCTCTCCCTCTCCCAGACACAGTCTTACCTATTGGAAACCTCGATTTCAGATGTCATCTTTGGCACGGGGCAGGTCCCTTTTGTGACAAGGTGGACGTGCTGAGAAAATCTGAAGCTTCGTACTTGATGCAATCTGGAAGTTATAATGCTCCTGAATAAAAACAAGAACAAAAACCAAAATTACAAAAGTACCTTACCACCCCTGAACACTCAACCAAAAATCATAAGCTTAAATACTTGCTGTGTTCCACACTGTCTTCTTCATGGTGCCTTCGAAGCTGCTATTGCTGTAGAGACCAAAAGCATCTCCCGAAAAAAAGCTGGGAATAAGCTAAGAGCTGCCTTTCATTGAAGCGAGAGGAGAGCTCTTACCCCAGTGAATCCCAGAGAGGGAATGAATCCCTTTGCCAAATCCTCGGGTTAATATACCCCTGGCTGGGCCCGCCTCTCGTTCCCACAATGCCCTGGAAAAGGGAGGCGGCAAATGCCACAAGCTATAAAAGCCCTCGGAGGAGCTACAGCTCCTTGATTCCTCTGTCTTAAATGTGAGGCGAGTAAAGGGCCGCATAGAGAGAAAACCTCTTCCAGGAAATGATGGTGCCTTCTTTTTTATTACAACTACATCGAGTGAAGGGTGCAGACTGGGTAAGAAACAAAACTTTGTGTTTTGGTGGTATAGATAGGTAATTAACACAGCTAGTTGTTAATTTGCATAATTATCCCTCAGTGATTGCTAAATAGTGCTCCACATGTGATTAACTAGGGTGGAGGCAAATACTAATTATATGAATGCCTTTTCTCACCTCAAATTTAAGTCAGGTAAGCTAACCGGGTGCAGCTGATTTGAGAGCTTTTATCTCTTGTGTTATTTGTCTCCTCCCTTTTCCAGAGCATCAAGGAAAGGAGAGGTGGGCCTGGCCAGGGGTATTTTAATCCTAGCTTTTGGTAAAGGCCTTCTATGGATGCTGAAAAACTCTGGCAGAGAATTTCTTCAGCTCTCTGCAGCATTTTGTGAGAATTCTTTCTTTCCCGTGCAAGCAAGACAAAACAGTGTTACCGTTTTGTAAACTTCTTGCAGGTGCGAATTGTTTTGGTAGAATTGTTATGGTTCTAACTGGAAAACATACTCAGAGCTGTGTGTCTTAGAACTTGACCAATCCCCTTAGGGGGTGGAGGGCGAAAGCCAATTATCTTATGCCACTTAATACTCTTTGCGAACTAACGTATAAAAGTCTTCCGAAAATTCATTAAAATCTCTTCTTTCATTGATCCTTGCCTGGACTTCGTGTCGTTTCTCTACTCGTCCGTGGGGAAAACAGCGACATCCGGTGACCCCGGCAAGCACGACTACGCGAGCCCAGAAAAGGTACCGAAGCTTTTCTTCCCCTTCCCCCCTCCCCCCCCCCCCCCCCCCCCCGCCCCCCCGGGAGCGGGGACGGAACTTTAGTCCAGGCGCCAGGTTTTTATACAAAACCTGAAAAACATGGGTCAAACATCCTCGACAGACCATGTGGTACTTTCTGCCTGGAAAAGTGTTGTATCTGTTACTGGCAGTGACCTGACGGAGGAGGACTTACTCCGCTTCTTTACTTGGGCAGTAGATCATGGCTTCCCGGCAGATTTACATGCTGCATTTGATCTTGAGACTTGGAAGTCCCTGAATGAAAAGATAGCTCAGGAGCTTGTGTATGGTATGGACAGGAGGAGGACGTAGTTCTTCTCCGCATTTGGCAGCCTTTACACAATCTACTGCGGAAAATTAAGACGCCCAGACGGAGCAGGGGGAGTTCGGAGGCAGATTTACTGGGGTTTGAGTCTCTACCGAGCACACGATCTCAGACTAGTGTGGGTGCCGGATCTCTACAGCCCTCTCCGCTGTCGTCTCCAGGGGTTTCTCGGACTGCGACGCCACAGGGGTCGGGGAAGAACACGGAGGCAGCGCGGGGACCCGGTTTTTTGCACCGCCGCCCTGTGCCCCGCACTGCTGCGCATGAGGGTCCCCCGCCTCTGCAGCGATCGCAGTCTGTGCCCCTTCAGGGCCCCCCCCCTCCTTCCACGTCACTTGCGCACGAGCGGCCGTACTCCGCCGGAGCGGCTGGACCCGTGCCCACCGCAGCGCCACTGTTGCAAACAACCCCGACAACCGGGAGTTTGCCGGGAGCCGCTTCGCCGTTTTTTTCGCGGTTGCCGCTGCAGCCGCCGTTAACACTCGTATCGGCGCAGCCCCCCGTTCTGCCGGCGTACGGGCCCGCCGTCTCGGGGTGCCCGCCGCAAGCGCAGACTGCCGGGTACTTTCCTGCGCATGCGCCGACTTCCGGGTACTTCCCCGCGCACGCGCCACCCTCCGGGTGCTTTTCTGCGCGTGCGCAGCCCTTCGGGTGCCATTCTGCGCATGTACCGACATCCGGGTACTGCGCGGCGCAGGCGCACACAGCGCCACCGCAGCGAAACACGGAAGTACGCTCTCTCGCGACCCGCGTGGACGCGTTGGAAGGACTATTGCGGGAATTATTGTTGCGGCCGCCCGCTCCGCTATCGCCCAAACAAGCGGCCCGGGGCCCCCCGGCAGCGCCGACCAAGCCGAAGGAGCCGCCGGCAGCACCTGGTTCGTCCTCCCCGCCCGTCTCGGACCCGACCGAATCGCCCGCATTTTCTGATACGCCCGATCCACGGCGGGAGCCCGGGACAGCGCTCGGGCGTCTGACAGCTGCGAGGCAGAATCGCCCTTGGACGCTTCCAGCGTGTCAGGTGACCGTGCGCCCGAAACACCCGAAAAGTTTTTGGGAGGATGTTAAGCTGAGGGCTCTGGAAGAGGGTGACCGGGACTCGCGAGAGAACGTAGGGGTGCCTAAAAAGGTACTGCGCGATCAGGCGGTTGGTACAGAACCTCAGGATGTTGCATCGGTAGATCAAAATAATAGTGGAATTCCGCAGGGAGACACTCAGTCGGTAGATAAGAATGATAGTGGAACTCCACAGAGAGATGCTCAAGTTTATCCTGTCTTTAAAGCCGTCCCGAATACGGGGCAGGTTGATAAACACGATGTAATATCGTGGAAAGTGGTCCAGGACGTGCAGGACAAAGTACTGAAATATGGGCTCGGCTCTCCTGCAGTTATGCAGGCTGTTAGAGCAACGAATGCTGACTTGCTTGCTCCCTTTGATATTCGGCATCTGGCTCGGGCGTCGTTTCCACCCGTGCTATATGACTTCTTTGACGTTACCTGGAAAAAGATGGCTGCCGACACTGCATTGCAGAATATGCAGTTGCCTCAAAATGATCCTCGTTCTGGAGTTGGAGCAGATGCTCTTATGGGGCTCAATCAATTTTCTAATCCTGATTTTCAAGGCACTTGGCCTATTCCGATCCTTGAACAGGCCCAAAAGGTCGGTATGACAGCCATGTATGCAGCTATACGTCTAGCAACTCCTAAAAAGGGGTATGCGACAATCATTCAGGGCCAAAAAGAGGATTTTCTTTCCTTTGTCCAGAAACTGGATCTGGCCTTGGAAAAACAGGTGGACGATGCGACCTTGAGGAAGGAGCTTTGCCGACAGCTAGCGAAGGACAATGCCAATGCCGACCGCAAAAAGATTGTAGCAGCCTTACCTAGGAACCCTACATTAGCAGACGTGCTCAGTGCCTGCTCTAACTTAGAGCCCGGGGACCATAAGACATCTGCTTTGGCCGCGGTCCTGCGACCCAATGGTACGGGCAAACAAAAGCGGTCTAAGGTAGGGAATAAACAGAAGCAGACTGATAAGAAGCATAAGGGGAACGCAGGAAGTTCTCAATGTAACAGGTGTGGACGGCCAGGTCGTAGTGCGGACCATCGTAGGTCTACACACCGTGTTAATGGCCGGCTTTTGGTTAACTCGGGAAACCAGAAAAGGGGTGCAAGATGGGGGAATTGCATCCCAATGCAAAGGTTCCCCCAGAACCTGGTGCCAGCTCAGGCCTACTCAGCCGGCTTAGGGCCGGCACCCAGGGATCGGCAGACGTTGACGTGCACGCAGCAGCCACAGTCGTTTTAGACTCCTGTGGTGTTCGTAGGGTTCCCTTGGATGCATTTGGGCCCCTAGGCCAGGGACTCAGTGCACTGCTTGTGGGACGACCTAGTGCCACCCTCCAAGGAATCTTTGTGCACCCGGGAGTCATCGATGCTGATTTTACGGGCCAGATTTGTGCTACGGTTTCCACACCCTCTCCCCCTATTACTATTCCTGAAAAGACTTGCATTGCTCAACTTGTACTTTTTAAGTCACGTGTTCCCAGGACGGGACAACGCAGCCACGGGGATGGTGGCTTCGGACCTACGGGACTCCCGCAGATCTCCTGGACTGCGGACATCTCCAGACAAAAGCCACGGACGCCGCGTACCCTGATCCTGCCAAACGCTCACCCGCCCCAGATCCGGCTCCGAGGTTTGATCGACACGGGCGTTGATGTGACAGTCATCTCCTTGTCTGCGTGGCCTCCTACGTGGCCTTTCACCCCTGCGGGGTCGGCCATCGCGGGGTTAGGGGGAGCCACGCGGAGCTATTTAAGCGCCCGACCTGTAGCGGTAAAAAACGCAGAGGGGCAAACAGCCACTGTTCGGCCCTATATCGCTGCAGCTCCGCTTATCCTTTGGGGGCGGGATGTCTCGGCGGCTCGGGGGGTACGGATCGGGACGCATTTTTAGCGGGGGTCACTGTAACGAAGGGCGACCAGTCTCTCTCTCATCTCATGCCTTTGCGATGGCTGGTGAACAAACCGATCTGGATTCCTCAGTGGCCCCTACCGAAACAGAAGTTGGTTGCCCTTCGTCAGCTGGTTCAAGAACAATTACAACAGGGACACATTGAGCCTTCTACTAGTCCCTGGAACACTCCTGTTTTCGTGATTAAGAAAAAATCAGGGAAACGGAGATGGTTACAAGATCTCCGGAGAATTAATGCAGTGATGGAAAGAATGGGGGCATTGCAGCCTGGTATGCCCTCACCCACCATGATACCAACCGGGTGGGAGATCCTGATCATTGATTTGAAGGATCGTTTTTTCGCAATTCCTTTGCGTCCTAATGACAAACCTAAATTTGCCTTTACTGTGCCTGCAGTGAACAATGCTGAACCTGTGCAGAGATACCAATGGAAGGTCCTGCCTCGGGGCACGAAGAACAGCCCGACTATCTGCCGATGGTATGTCGCTCAGGCCTTGTCCGGAGTCCGGGAGCAGTTCCCTGGGGCATGCCGCTACCATTATATGGATGATATCCTGGTGGCAGCATCCGCCCGGGGCGAGCTGCAGAGGATGCAGCCTCTGCTGCTGGATGCTCTGCATTCCTATGGGTTGCAGGTGGCTCCGGAGAAGGTTCAAAAGCATCCTCCTTGGAAATACTTAGGAGTCAAAATTTTGGATCAAACTGTACACCGTCAAGAGGTGCAGTTCTCAGATTCTATTAAGACCTTGAACGACGCTCAGAAACTGCTGGGTGCCATTAATTGGTTGCGTCCTTATTTAGGGCTAACCACGGCACAACTTTCCCCGCTTTTTAATATTTTAAAGGGGGACCCCGAGTTGAGTTCACCTCGGAAATTGACTCCTGAAGCGCGACGAGCGCTGGAGGAGGTTCAACAGGCTGTTTCTGCTCGTCAGGTTTATCGAGTGGACCCCTCCGTTGATATCGCTGTATTTATTACCACTCCAGATCTTCATCCTACAGGTATCGTTGGCCAGTGGAATGAACAATGGTCCGATCCTCTGCATATCCTGGAATGGGTCTTTTTGCCTCATCGGCCAAAAAAGACGGCACCCACAGTGTTTGAGTCGATCGCTTGCCTGGTAATCGAATGCCGTCAACGGTGTTTGCAGCCGATGGCAGCGGATCCTGCAACAATTATTGTTCCGATACAGCAACAATACTTTGAGTGGAGCCTTACCAATAGTGCTCCTTTGCAAAGTGCGCTGCAGAATTTTTCGGGGCAGATTGCTTATCACCTGCCCGGTCATAAATTACTGCGGCTGGCAAAATCGACTAGCCTCACTTTGCGGCCAAAAAATAGTCGGGTGCCAGTGCGAGGACCCACCGTCTTCACTGACGGTTCCGGGAGAACGGGGAAAGCCATTGTTACCTGGAAGGAGGAATCTGGGTGGCAAGTGCTGGAAGGCCATGAGTCAGGCTCAGCCCAGCTGGTTGAATTGAAGGCTGTTGCCGTGGCTTTTCGGCAGTTCTCTCGGGTGCCTTTGAATTTGGTCACTGATTCTGCTTACGTAGCAGACATAACTCAACGTCTAGATTGTTCACTTCTAAAGGAAGTCAACAATGCGACTCTGTATTCACTGTTAAAAGCCTTGTGATGTGCAATTCAAACTCGAGTTCATCCATATTACATCTTACATATTCGAAGTCACACCAATTTACCAGGCTTCGTAACAGAAGGTAATGCCAGGGCTGACATGCTAGCTAACCCTGCGTGGGTAGCGCCTCAGCCTGACAAAATCGCACGAGCTAAGGCATCGCATAATTTTTTTCGTCAAAGCGCGCATACCCTACAGAAGCAGTTGCGCTTAACGCCAACTGAGGCTCGTGGCATTGTCAGCGCTCGTGCTGACTGCCACGGACTCGGTGCGCCTCTGCCATCGGGGGTAAACCCCAGAGGCCCAAGAGCCTTGCAGATTTGGCGAACGGATGTAACGCGCGTCCCTGAATTTGGCCGGTTCGAGTATGTGCGTGTGTCTGTTGACGCTTTCTCCGCAGCTATGTGGGCGACGGCTCATACCGGAGAGAAAGGACGTGATGTCATCGCCCATTGGAAATTGGCTTTTGCAGTCCTGGGCGTGCCGTCCTCTGTGAAAACTGGTAATGGTCCTGCTTATATTTCACAGAAGACACGGCAGTTCTTGCACCTGTGGGGCGTGGACCACGCTTTGGGTATTCCGCATTCTCCTACCGGCCAAGCCGTTGTTGAACGTGCTCGTGGCACCTTGAAGCGTGTTTTAGAGAAGCAAAAAGAAGGAATGCATGGAGAAACCCCGCAGAGTCGATTGGAAAAAGCTCTGTATACAATTAATCATCTTACAGTGCCACCAAATTCAAACAATCCTCTCATTTTGAATCGCTTTCTCTCATTGCGGTCTTCAGGCGAGAAGCAGTTGCCTCGAGCGAAAGTTTGGGTACGGAACCTGCTCGCTAACACGTGGGAGGGTCCGTGCGAGCTTATTGCTCGGGGTCGTGGGTATGCTTGCGTTTCCACAGATACCGGGGTGCGATGGCCGCCTGCAAGATGCGTCCGCCCCGATCTGCGGCACCAAAGGCAGAACAGGCAACCTCCGAACGGTGACCAGAATGCAGACGATCATCATCCAGATGATCCTTCTGATGAAGACCAAGATGACGACCATCAGCCTGGTCCTTCTGCGAGCAGAGACTGAATCTTAAGTTTCTTTCTAATAACATCAAAATGTTAGAGCCCTTAAGGCTGTGTAGAATTGACAACTGTTGTAGAATTGGATTTGTTAGATGTATCTTCTAAGGCACCACTGGGGAGATTCCCTGCCTGCCTTACTTCAGTATCCAATTTAAATCTTGTTTGGTATTAACTGTACCGAACAGACCCGCCATGCTGTGTTTGTTCTCCTTGCTGCAAGGGATCCCGCAGGGAGGATTACAAACGCAGCCCTTCTGATTTTAATAAAAAAAAAAAAGGGGGAATTATGGATGCTGAAAAACTCTGGCAGAGAATTTCTTCAGCTCTCTGCAGCATTTTGTGAGAATTCTTTCTTTCCCGTGCAAGCAAGACAAAACAGTGTTACCGTTTTGTAAACTTCTTGCAGGTGCGAATTGTTTTGGTAGAATTGTTATGGTTCTAACTGGAAAACATACTCAGAGCTGTGTGTCTTAGAACTTGACCAATCCCCTTAGGGGGTGGAGGGCGAAAGCCAATTATCTTATGCCACTTAATACTCTTTGCGAACTAACGTATAAAAGTCTTCCGAAAATTCATTAAAATCTCTTCTTTCATTGATCCTTGCCTGGACTTCGTGTCGTTTCTCTACTCGTCCGTGGGGAAAACAGCGACAGCCTTCCTTCCCTTTCTGAGATTAACTAGTAAAAGAACTCTCCTTTTACTTCAATGAAGGGGATCTTTCAACTTACCTCAGCTTGTTTTCAGCAAGTGCTTTTGGCATCTAAATCAACAGAGGCAGTGAAGAAAATAGGATTGAACATAGGGAGTATTTTAAGTTAATGATTTGGGGTTGTGTATTCAGGGATGGTAAAGTGCTTTTATAATTTCTTTTTTGTTCTTGTTTTTTTTAGAAGCGTTACGAATCCCTGAAATTCCAGGTTGTGTCGAGTATGAAGCTTCAGATTTTTTCGGCAAATTCATCGTGTCACAAAAGGGACCTGCCCCGTGCCAAAGATGATGTCTGAGATCGAGGCTTTCCCATAGGTAAGGGGAGGATTGTGACCGGGAGAGGGAGGGCGAGCGGGGTACCGGGTTACGAGTTACCGTGGGGAGGTTTTGAAGGCACCACGGTGGCAAACGGTGTCCGTTCAGGAGCCCCTAAGGCTTTTCCTCGAGCACAGCAGATGCGTTTATGCATCTCGAAGCGCACAAATGCATCCTCCGTGCTCACAGAAACACCGTATGACTTTGTCCCTCGCTAACCCGGGTGTCCGTTGAAATGACGGCCGCAGCTTTAGACTCGGGACAAAGCCGGAGACTCGAGGGCCCGGGCGCACTTAGGATAGGGGGAGTAGCCGAATTGCTGGGATTTGGCCCGTACGCCGCTAAACTTGCGTTTACTCTGGCACGTAGAGTCGCGGTTAGGTAGAACGGTCATAAAACTTAACGGTTCATCTCTTTTCCGTGGGGTTTTGGGCAGAAAATTTATGGGCCTGGCACGGGGATAATTCTTAGCCGTCGGCCACTTGTCGACCGCCTCGCCTTGTCTCGCAGGTCTCTGAGGCGGCTTTGGTGATGCCTTAGGTTTTAACTTTTATATTTTTTAAACTCTGTACTGCTTAGTGTGCAACTTTGAAGCTTCTTGTAGCCTGTTACTTTCTGCTCTCTCATGCTAGTTAGACATAACAAAGCCTCTCCGGACTGCTCTTCAAGGACACCTGGACCATCCTGAGCCCAAGGGGTGTAAACCAAGGAGTCTCTGAAGGGGGGGTAGCTAAGGAGAATTACATCATTTAACTGGGGTTTTAATTAGAGAATTGACCCTGATATGCAAATGAACCAAACTTATAAAAGTGTGGAAAACTCGTGACCTGTCGTCCATCTTGGGGTCCATCTTGGCAGTAGCCTCCGGCTCCCCAGGGTGTACCTTGAAGGCCCTTCAAATAAATACCTACTTTTGTTCCTTTACTCTGTCTGGTCTCTGCGTCTAGGAGGCCCGATAAGGCATCATTGGTTCTCCGCGGTCACCGACGCTACCGATTTTTCCCGGAATCTACCGTCTGAAGTCGAGGAGCGGCGGCCGGAAGACGTGTCAAAGCGTCTTCGCCGGCAGTGTTTTGAGTAAGTGCTGCAGTCGGGGTGTAAGCTGAAGAGTGTGTGACTGTATCTTTCTGTGAGAGTTTGTGTGTGTCTGTCTGCTTGTGTCTGCCTGTGAGAGCTTGTGTGTGTGGAATGGTTCTAACCCTGTGTGTGCGATTTTTGCCTTTCAGATTTTTTCAACCCTAACCCTTCGCCTCCAGGGGCCTGTTCCTGGGATTGGGGTGCTGCCTCCTAAAACTGTGAATGGCCCAGGATTTCTCCCAGACCGAAGCTGCCAGCAACTGCGACTCTGGCTGCCCTTGGAGTGCCAAATGCTGCCTCCAAACTGACATCAACAAAGTGGGGACGATGCCTTAGGTTTGAACTTTTATGTTTTTTGAATTCTGTGCTACGTAGTGTGTAGCTCTGAAGTTTGTTGTAGCCTGTTAATTTCTTGTCTCTCGTGCTAGGTAGACACAACGAAGCCTCTCCGGGCCTGCTCTTCAAGGACAGCCAGACAGTCCTAGGCCCACAAAGTATAAACCAAAGAGCCTCTAAGGGGGGCAAGTGCAGGGGAAATGACATCGCTAAACTGAAGCTTTAATTGGAGAATTAACCCTGATACGCAAATGAAGCAAACCTATAAAAGTGTGAAGAACTTGTGACCTGCTGTCTTGGGCTCCACCTGGGCAGTAGCCTCTGGCTCCCCAGGGTGTACTTTTGAAGGCCCTTCAAATAAATACCTACTTCTATTCCTTTACTCCTGTCTAGTCCCTGTTGCTAGGAGGCCTCTCAAGGCAGCAGGGGGCTGAGTTTTGTTTCCCATGGAAAAGGGCCGGTGTTTGCCTCAGGGTGCCTGGGATTGGGCTGCTGCCTCCTAAAATTGCCACTGGCGCAGGAGTTCTCCCGGACCAAAGTTGCCGGGAACTCTGGCTCTGCCTGGCCTGGAGTCATCCTGGATGGTTCCGGGGCACCCTGGGCTCTGTCCTCGGGGTTTCTGGAAGGTTCTGGAGCATTGGGATGACTTCGACTTCTTTTCTTCTTTGTTTCAGTCACTGGATCGCACCTAAGAGTCCCAGTTCCTTCCCACTGACCCCCGTCCCAGTGTCCCCACTTCCCTCCCGCTGTTTGCAGTGTCCTGTCCCCGTGTCCCTCCCAGTGCAGGCACTGGACACACACCACTGCTTTAACCCTTTATTGCCACCACCGAGAGCCCATGAGGGTCCCAGAGGTTTCTGGGGGAGGGGGGAGAGGGATGTAGGGGGTCCCAGGGGCATCTTGGTGGGGGTTGGAGGCCCCAGAAGGCTTCAGGGAGGGGGGCCTGGAGTGTTTGTTGGGGTTCCCAGGGCTCACAGGGGGAGGGGTCCCAGCGGGTCTGGGGTGGGGGTCTCAGGGTGTCCTGGGGCTCATGGGGGAGTCCCCTGGGTCATTTGGGGGTTCCTGGGGGCTGTTGGGGGGTCCTAGGGTGTCCTGGGGGCTCCCCAGGGGTCAGTCAGGGGGTCCCAGAGGGTTTAAGGTGGGTCCCTGGGGCGTCCCAGGGGTCAGGGAGAGCTCCTGGTGAATTTTTTTTGGGAAAAGGGGGAATCCCTCAGGGGCTGGCGGTGGGGGGAGGGGCGGCCCCGCCCCCGATGCTGCCCCGGCTCAGGGTCCGGCTGCGGCTGCGCTCGCCCTCGCCCACAGTGACCGAACCGGTGCGGGAGCGGGACAGGCGCGTCATGACGGAGGCGGCCACTGCGGGGACATGCCCGCTGTCCTCAGACCACGCCCCTTCCCTCAAAACCACGCCCCTTTCTGAATAAACCACACCCATTTATGCAAAACACACTGATTTACCACCAAACCATGCCCCTTTCATCCAAACCACGCCTCTTTCTGAATAAAAAGGCGCCCCTTTCCCAATAAACCATGCCCCTTTCCACCAAACCATGCCAATTTTGTCCAAGCCACGCCCCTTTTCCTCCCAACCACGCCCTTCCTCCAAGCCACACCCCTTTTCCACCAAGCCACGCCCATTGTCTCCAAACCACGCCCCTCACCTTAAACCACACCCCTTTCCTTTAACCACACCCCCTCCTGAAAAGCCATGCCCCCTCCCCATAGGCCCCTCATATTTGTGCCTATGAATGAACCCTCATGCATATTAATGAACCCCTCGTGTATATGCATCACTCACTGTAGCCCATGCCCTGCAGGAAGTACTTGATGGCCTCTGTCAGCCGGGCAGGCTGTGGGGAGGGGCATGGTCAGCACTGACCACTGAGTGACCACTGAGTGACCACTTCCAGCCCCCCCTGCCACTGACCCCTCCCGTGACCTCTGACCCCTCACCTGGGTGATCTGGGGCTGCCCACCACCGTCGGCCATCTGCAAGAGAGGTCATCGAGTGACCATCGAGTGGTCACTCGGTGGTCACTCGGTGGTCACCGAGGGGTCAAAGGTCACCTTCAGGAAGGACGTTTGCGTCGGGTCCAGTTTGGCATTGCACTCCACCTTGAGGGAGGGGCACGGGGAGGGTCAAGGAGTCAGGATGGGGTCAGGTGACCACACCCTGAATGACCACACCCTTCCCCAACCACGCCCCTCCCCCACTCACCACGGCATCCTCATGGGGGGAGTTGTCACCGACCACCAGCAGGACCGGGCAGCTGGGAGGGGGGTCAAGGGGTCACTCAAGGGTCAGCAGTCACTTGGGTGTCAGTGGTCAGTGAGGGGTCACTCAGGCCTCAAGGGTCAGTGATCAGTCAGGGGTCACTTAGGTGTGTGGTCAGTGAGGGTTCACTCGGGGGTCAGTGATCACTCAGGGGGTCACTCGGGGGTCAGTGGTCGGTCAGTGGTCACTCAGTGGTCACTCACCTCAGGCTTCCGGCCCCGCTCCGCTCCAGGCCGAGGTCACCGCGGCTGGAGGGAAGGGGAGACACTTTAACCCCGCCCACCATGGCCACACCCCTTAAACCCCTCCCCCTTCGGTCACACCCCTTTGCCCCGGGCCACACCCCCTCCATAAAGCCGCGCCCACCCCAGTAAAGTCTATGGGGTGGAAGCCCCGCCCACCCCAGGCTCTGATACCTATTTGGCCATGCCCCTCCATGCCACACCCCATGCCACACCCCTTCAGGCCACGCCCCCAGGCCACGCCCCCGGCCACATCTCACCTGGTGTACATAGCCCACAGCAGGGGGGCGTTGGGCATGGCCGCCAGGTGCTCCCGGAGCCGCCGGACAGTGGGAGGGGCAGCGGCCAGCTCGTCCTGGGGACCGGCCGGTGACCTCCCAGTGACCACCCGGAGACCTCCCCGTGACCGCCCAGTGAAGTCCCCATGACCTCCCAGTGACCGCCCAGCGACCTCCCAGTGACCGCCCGCCCACTGACTGCCCCGTAATGTCCACCCCCCACTCCCCAGTGACCCCCCAGGGACCCCCCAAACTGCTGCAAACTCCCCAAATCCCCCCAAACTGACCCCAAACACCCCCAGCCCCACAAATCCCAAGGGAGACCCCCCAACCTGACCCCAAACTGACCCCCAGCCCCCCAAACTGACCCTCATGACCCCAAACTGACCCCACTGACCCCCCGGACCCCCCCACCTGGGTGAAGAGGTGCCCCAGGATCATTTCATTCGTCGACATCCTCAGCCCTGAGAGCTGGGGGAGGGGTGGCTCCGTGAGACCCCCTCCCCCACAGAAAGACTCCCAAACCCCCAAAATCAACCTCAAGAACCCACAAAATCCCCCCCAAACCCACAAAATCAACCCCCCAAAACCCTCCCTAACCCCCCAAATCCCTCCCATATGCCCCAAATTTCCCCAAATCCCTCCTCAAATCCCCCAAACTCCCCCCAAACCCCCCCAAATGTTCCCCAAATCCCCCTCAAATTCCTCTAAATCTCTCATAAAGCCCCCGAATTTCCCCCAAATCCCTCAGACTTCCTCCAAAACCCCCCAAATTTCCCCGAAATGCCCCGAATCTCCCCCAAATCCCACCTTGCAGGCGGCCCAGTCCATCCAGCCCTTGGCACGGGGGTCGAGGTTGAGCAGCACCAGCCCCTCCACGGCCTCGGGGTGCAGCAGCTGCGACCCCAAAAAGTGACCCCAAAGGGATCCCAGACCCCCCCAATCCCCCCAGTCCAACCCCAAAACGCCCCTGAGGCCCCACAAAATCCCCTCCAGGAGCTCCCAGTTCCCCACCCGCCCCCCCAATCCTCCTCAAATTAAAGTGGATTTTGGGGAGATTTGGGGGATTTTGGGGGGGTTGGGGCGTTCTGGAGGGGATTTGGGGGGGGGCTCAGGGGCATTTTGGGGTTGGATTGGGGGGGTTGGGGGGCACTGGGGGGGTTTGGGAGGGGATTTTGTTGTTTTGAGAGGTAATTTGGGGTTTTGGGGGAGGAATGGGGGGGGAGTTTTGGAGGTTTGGGGGGGATTTGGGTTTTTTTGGGGGGGTTTTTTGGGTTTTCTCTGGCTTTTTTGGGGGGGTTGGAATTTTGGGGGTTTTGGGGGGGTTGGGGGTTTTTTGGGGTTTTTTTGGGTTTTGGGGGGGGTTGGGGGTTTTTTGGGTTTTCATTGGGGTGTTTGGGGGGTGTTGGGGTTTTTGGGGTTTCTTTTTTTTTAATTTTTAGGTTTTCTTTGGGGCTTTTTTTGGGGGTTTGGGGGTTTTGGGGTTTTTTGGGGGTTTTTTGGTTTTTGGGGGGTTCCCGGGCCCCACTCACCCCGAACTTGGCCAGCACGAAGGCCCCGGCCCCCACCCCCACCCCGACGATGCTGCGGATGCTGCAGGGGGGAGGGGAGAGAGGTCAAAGGTCATGGGGGCGTGGCCTGACCCCTGACCCCTCCCCCACCCCCCTGCCACCCCTCCCCCACTTACCCCAGGCCCTGCAGGACCCCCGGGACAGCCTCGGCCAATTGCTCCAGGGACGGGTACTGGTACCTAGGGGGGGTCAGTGGTCACTCAGGGGGTCACTCGGGGGTCATTGGGGTCACTCGGGGGTCACTCGGGTTCACTCAGGGGTCAGTGGTCACTCAGGGGTCACTTGGGGTCACTCAGGGCTCACTCAGGGGTCACTCAGGGGTCAGTGGTCACTCAGGGGTCACTCAGGGGTCATTGGGTCACTCAGGGGTCAAGGGAGGGGTCAGGGGTTAAAAGAGGAGGGAAATGAGGGGTGGGGGAGAGGCTGAGAGCGGGTGAGGGGCAGAGGGGTTTTTGGGAGGGTGGGGGAGGGGCAGAGGTACCCGGGGGGGTAGGGCGGCGCCCCCTCCTCCATCCCCGGCGGCTCCAGCTGCACCAGGTGGAAGCTCCGGGCGATCTCCGACATCTCCGGGTGTCCGAAAAGCTCCGAAAAACAGGTCCGGTCTGGGGGCGGGGGGGGGGGGGGGGGGGGAGGGGGGTCAGCGTGGTGGGGGAGGGGTCCGGAAGGGATTTGGGGGGGGTCGGGGGGGGTGGCTTGGGGAGATTTTGGGGCTTTTGGCGGGGAGCTGTGTCTCTCCGGGGCATTTGGGGGAATTTTGGGGGGTCTTTGGGGGGGTTCTGGGGGAGTTTGGAGGATTTGAGGAGGAATTTAGGGGACTTTTGGGGAGGATTTGGGAAAATTTGGGGCGTCTGGGAGGGATTTGGGGGATTTCGGGGCTCTCTGGGGTTTTTTGGGGGGATGTTGGGGGTCTTTGGGGCTTTTGTGGGATTTTGGGGCTCTCCGGGGTTTTGGGGGGTGATTTCGGGGGTTTTGGGTTTTTCCGGAGGCCGCGGAGTGGGGGAGGGGACTCACGCGTGTGCCCCACGTCCGGCCAGGTCACCAGGGAGGGGCGGCCGGGCCGGGGGGACCCCGAAATCCACGCGTGGACGACCCCGAAGGGCGTTTCCAGGAGGTGCTGGAAAGGAGGGGAAAAATCACCCAAAAATGGGGATTGGGGCCCCAAAAAATCGGGATTTGTAGCCCCGAAAACGGCACGGAAAGGGTTGGGCCTAAAAATGGGGGTTTTGGCTAAAAATGGCCCAAGAAGAGATGTTTTACCGCCGAAATCCATCCAAAATTCCCAATTTTCGCTCCCAGATCCTTGGGTTTGACCCCAAATTCCTCATTTTCACCCCAAATTTGACACTTCCCCCCCTAAATTCCCTCTTTTCACTCAGAATTCCTCGTTTTCACTCCCAAATCCTCACTTGTGTCCCAAAATTCCTCATTTTCACCCCAAATTTCCTAATTTCCCCCCTCCCAATCCTCAGTTTTGCCCCCCAGATTCCCTGTTTTCACCCCAAATCCCCCCATGATGACCTCCCAAACCCCAGGAATTGTTCCTTTATCCCCAAAATTGGCATTTGGGCACCCAGATCCCCGGATTTTACCTGGAAATGCCCCAAACCCCAGGATTTAGCCCCCTCATTCCCGGCTCTGACCCAAATCCCCCCTTTCCCTCCCCAATCCCCAAAAACCTCCCCTCTATCCCCAAAATTCCACCCCCAAAACACCAAATTCCATCCCAAATCCCCCTCTTTTGCCCCAAATCCCCCTTTGCCCCCCAAATCCAGCCCCAAATCCCCAATTTCCGCCCCTTCCCCCCATTTCCCCATTCCCCACCCCACCCCGAAATTCCCGATTTTTCCCCCAATTCCCCCCCCGATTTTCTCCTCCCCCCCCAAATCCCGACCGCGCCCCTGCCCCCTCCCCCTCCCGCCCCTCCCCCACGCGACCCCCCCCTGTTTTTGCCCCCCCCCAAATCCCATTCCCCCCCCCCCCAAAAAAACCCCGGAAACTCCGGGAATTTGGGGGGGAGGGGGGGGAGAGGAGGCGCTGGGGGGAGGGGAGGGGGTGTCCGCCCCTCCCCCACCCCCCCCAATCCTCACCTTGACCTCCGTGAGTGGGGGAGGGGCGGCCTCGTGCAGCTCCATTGACCCTGGAATTTTTTTGGGGGGGGGGGGGGGTGGGGTGTGGGTGGGGAGGGGCGAGGTCAGAGGTCACAGCCCCTCCCCCCCTCCCCCCCGCGCCCCACCCCCACCCCCCGGGGGGTCCGAACCTGCGGCCACCTTGAGGCGCCCTCTGAGCGCGGCCCCTCCCCCACCCCGGCCCCTCCCCCACCCCACCCCACCCCGGGGCCCCTCCCCCCGCCCCCGCCCGGTTCCCACGGGGTGGGGGAGGGGCGCGGCCCCGAAATAGCCCCGGGGGGGCCCCTCCCCCCACGCCACCCTTTAATTAAACTCAAGCTAATAAACGTCGTCCCGCTCTTAATTAACTTTTTTTCTCTTTAAATAATTGTTCTGAACTCTTAATCAACTTTCATCCAATTTTAATTAACTTTATTCCGCTTTTAATTAAATTTTTTCAGCCTTTACTCAACTTATTCGCCTCTTAATCAACTTTTTTCAAACTTTTAATCAACTTTACTTTGCTTTTATAAACGTTTAATCAAACTTAATTAAGGCCACGCCCCCTCCCTTGATCAATGAATTCACTCATTCATTAATTAATTAACTGCCCTGGAGGGGGGAGGGGCCGCCTGGAATGTAAATAAGCTGGAATGGTTTGCTAATTAATTAATTCATTAATTAGCAGCGCAAAGCAGAACTGAGTAGTCAAGTAAGGAATGGGTTAATTAGCCTTCAATTATTGATTAATTAAGCCCCTGGTGTTAATCAAGCCCCTGAAAGCAGCAGCCTTAAGCAGAAGAATTAATCAGGATAATTAATTAGCCTTTGGCAATTAATTGCAGGTACCATTAGCATTGATTAATTAACCAATGGCAATGACTAGCCCTGAATTAATTAATCAGGGGGGATAATGAACTGTTAATAATTAGTTGGGGGAGCTGATAAGCTTTGAATAATTAATCAGTGTGGGCTAATTAATCACTAGAGATTAATTAGCAGTAAGCAATTAACTGAGGGGATGTTTAGCTTTAAAAGATTATTTGCAGCAGTTAATTTACCGCACTAATGAACCTGGAATAATTAACTGGGTGGGCTAATTAATCTGGAATAATTAAGCAGCAGTGCTAATTAGCCTGGAATAATTAAGGAATGGGGGCTAATTAACCTGGAATGATGAGTCAATGGGGAATAATTCACGAATGAGGCTAATGAACCTGGAATGATTAATCCGGGGGTTAATTAGCCTGGAACAATTAATCAATGGGGTTAATTAACCGTCTGCCCCGCCCTGAGAGTTCCCCGCTTGTTAACAGGTGCTAATTAATGCCCACACAGGACGGACATGGGACGGACACAGAAGTAATTACAGAGGAATTAACGACACGGAATTAATTAATTAATTACATAGGAATTAATTAATTACACTGAATTAATTAATTAATTACACAAGAATTAATTAATTACACAGAATTAAGGCAGCATCCAGAGGGGACAAAGACACAGGAAAAACACGTGGGGAAAAAAAGGGGAATTCCTTGGATTTCGGTGGAATTTTCATGGAGAAAACCACGGGAATTCCGTGGCAGGAAAAGGGATTTTCGCAGAATTTCCATGGAATTCAGGCAAAATCTGGAGGAGACAAAGGTGGGGTGACACAGGAATGACATGGGAAAAACATGTGGGAAAACACGGGAATTCCATGGGAAAAAAAAAAGGGATTTCCGTGGAATTTCCATGGAATTCAAAGCCAAAATCCAAAATCCAAAAAAGGACAAATGCAGGGACAAGACGGGAACGACACGGAGTTAATTACGTGGGATTTACACGGAATTAAGGTGAAATCCAGACGGCACAAATGCAGGGGTGACGCGGGAATGACGCGGGACGAAAACACGAGAATTACACGGAATTACACGGAATTACACGGAATTACACAGAATTAAGGCAAAATCCGGGACGAGACTTGTGGAGGATAACACAGGAATGACATGGAATTAATTACATGGGATTTACACAGAATTACACGAGATTTACACGGAATTAAGGCACAATCCAAGACAGGACAAAGACCGGGACAACACAGGAGCAACACGGGAAATTCCAGGGAAAACCCACAAAAATTCCAGGGAAAACCCTTCAAAATTCGAGGGGAAAATCCTCCCGTAATTCCGGGAGAAATCCCCCAAAATTCCAGGTATTTCCACGGGATTTCCACGGGATTTCCACGGGATTTCCACAGGACCAAGGCACCACCCCAAGGCATGGGGACAACGCGGAACCGCCATCGTGATCGGTGTGACGTCACCACAATGATGTCATTCCGGCGACGTCACGGCATGTCCGGCCGCATCCGGCCGCATCCGGGCTCGTCCAGTCTGGGGGCCAGGGCCACCAGCAGCGCCCGCAGGTGCCGCGCCCCTTCCTGGGCGGCCGCCAGCACCTCCTCGTGGCCCGTGGGCGTGTCCGGGTGTGGCCCCGGCCCCGCCCCGCCCGCCATGACGTCATCGCCGTCACCGTCGTCATCATCCTCGTCCCCGGGGGCGGAGTTGGTGATGAGGGACAGCCCCAGGACGCGCAGCCCCAGGTGACGCGCGGCCGACGCCTCCGACACCGTGCTCATGCCTGGGGGGGGACGGCGAGGGTGGGGACACGCCCGGACACGCCCAGGACACGCCTGGACACGCCTGGACATGGCTGGATGCACCTGGACACGCCTGGACACGCCAGGGCAGGCCCAGGACATACCAGGACATGCCCAGGACACGCCTGGACACGCCTGGACATGGCTGGACATGGCTGGATGCACCTGGACACGCCCAGGACATACCAGGACACGCCCGGACGTGCCCAGGACACGCCTGGACACGCCTGGACATGCCTGGACATGGCTGGATGCACCTGGACACGCCCAGGACATGCCTGGACACGCCTGGGCAGGCCCAGGACACGCCTGGGCACGCCTGGACATGGCTGGATGCACCTGGACACGCCCAGGACATAGCAGGACACACCCAGGACACACCCAGGACACACCTGGACACGCCTGGACCTGGCTGGACACACCTGGACACACCCCTGGGTTGTGCTGACCCCAAACTCAGGAGGCTTCGGGTATTTGGGGTTATTTGGGGCTGGTTTGGGACTCTTTTGGGACTCTTTCTGGCCTGATTTGAGGCTCATTTTTGGATGGTTTTGGGACCCTATTGGGACCTTTTCGGGGCTGATCCGTGCCCCTTTCCCCGCCCCCCCGGGCCCCTCTCCTCACCGACGGCGTCGGCCCCGAGGCGTCGCAGCAGCCGGCACTCGGCGGGGGTCTCGTAGCTCGGCCCCCCCACGCCCACGTAGACCCCGGGGCGGGCCTGCAGCTCCTTTGGGGCCAGCGCCAGCGCCAGGCGCCGCAGCCCGGGGTCGTAGGCATCCGTCATGGCTGGGAAGCGTAGCCCAAACCTGCCGGGAGCCGCCGGACGTCGGGAACGGGAATGATTCTCCCGGAATTTATCCTTTCTCACCCCAAAATTGGCCCTTTCAGCCCCAAAATCTCCATTTTTACCTCAAAATTGGCCCCTTCTGCCCTCAAATGCTCATTTTACCTTCCAAATCCCCCTTTTCTCCCCAAATCCCCCATTTTCCTCCTGAAAATCCCCTTTTCCTCCCAAATCCTCATTTTCAACCCAAAATCCCCCTTTCTTCCCCCAAAACCCCGCCCCAACCCTGCCCGTCCCCACGCTGCCAGGCCCCGCCCACCTCTCATCGTTGGGCCCCACCAGGGGCGAGCGTCCGGCCAGGCCGGGGAGGTCGATGTGGTCGCGGATGACCAGCAGGTGACCGGGGCCGAAGTGCGGCCGCAGGGATCCCGCGGCATTGGTCAGCACCAGGGTGTGGACTCCGGCCAGGGCCAGCGCCCGGACAGGGACCACCACCTGTGGGCGCGGTCAGGGCGCGGTCAGGGCGTGGTCAGGGGAGGGGTTAAGGGACAAGGAGGGGCCCGGGGGTGGCCGCAGGGCAGCGGTCAGCGCCAGGGTGTGGAGTCCGGCCAGGGGCCACCAGCTGTGGGTGTGGTCAGGGCAGGGTCAAGGGGTCAGGGGTGTGACCGGCTGGGCGGGGCTCACCTGGGCGGGGCTGTAGCCCTCGTAGAGGTGGAACCGGCCCTGCAGGACGGCACAGGGGGCGGGGCCGAGGCGGCCGACGACCAATCGGCCGGCGTGGCCCTGCACTGGGGGCGGGGCCAGGGGTCACCACACCCACCCAAGCCACAGGTGACCCCCAAAATCCTCTGAAATCCCCCAAAACCACCCCAACCCCACCAAACCACCCCAAACCCACACCAAAACCCTCCCCAAACTGCCCCAGCCCTCCCAAACCCACCCCACAATCGCCCCAAACACCCCAAACATCCCAAAACTCCCCCAAACCACCCGAAATCCCAGAAAACCACCCCGAACCCTCCCAAAATCACCCCAAAACGCCCCCTCCCAGCTCTCCCAGTGCCCCCAGTACCAGTGCTGCGGGGGAAGTGGGGGATGTCGGCGTAGTCAAAGCTCTGCGGCTCCGAGAGCTCCTGGGCCAGCGCCCCCAGCCCCGAGCCGCACACCAGGGCCACCCGCGGGGGCTCCCGCAGCCGCGCCCGCAGCCAGGCCGCCGCCTCCGCACACGCCTCGTAGCTGGGGCACCGGAAACGACCAGTTTGGCACCAGTTCGGGCCAGTTTGGCACCAGTATGGCACCAGTGGGGCCCCAGGGGCGCAGGTGGGGGTGGGACATGGAGGGGACGGGTGAGGGGACACCCAGGACGCCCAAAAGGAACCATCGAGTGACCCCCAGGACATCGAGAGGAGCACCCAGGAGCCACAGAGGGACCCCCAGGAGCCCTGAATGACCCCCAGGACCCTCAGAGGGAGCCCCAGGAGCCACAGAGTGACCACCAGGGACACCAAGCATCCATTGGGTGACAGCTAGGGACAGTCAGGACCTCCAGAGGGACCCTCAGGTCCCCCTGAATGACCCCCAGGACCCTCAAAAGGACCCCCAGGGGCACCCAGGACCCACTGGGTGGCACTGGGGACACGCAGGACCCATTGAATGACCCCCAGGACCCATTGAGTGACCCCCAGGATCCCCAGAGTGACCCTCAGGATTCCCAAAAGGACTCATAGGGACACTTGTGACCCACTGCGTGGTACCTGGGGACACCCAGGACCCCCAGAGGGACCCCCAGGGACACCCAGGAGCCACGGGGTGACAGGTGAGGACACCCAGGATCCCCTGAATGACCCCAGCGCCCCCAGGACCCTCAAAAGGACCCCCAGCACCCCGCCGGGACCCCTCGATCGCCCCCCAAGCTCCGCTGTCCCCCCCATCCCCGACCTTGACTCTCGCCCCGGAGCCGCCGCTGCCCGGGCCCGGGGCCAGACGGACTTGGGACGGAGCGGGCGATGCTCCGCCCCAAAATCTCCCCCCCAAACCCCCCAAAACCTCCAAACCTCCCCGTCCCCCCTCCCCATCCCTGCTCCTTCTTCTCCCCATCAATGGGATATGGGGGATGGGGATGTTTAAGCTCGCAAGCGCACGCCCCCCCTGGCGCTGATTGGCCACGGCGGAGGTGGAAGACCCTCAGGCCGCGCCCCGCTGGATGATCGCCCTTCCAAAATTCCCACCGACCCCAAAAATTCCCCCAAAAATCCTCCCCGGGAGACCCCCCTCACCTTCCGTCCATCGGGCCCGCGTCTGCGCCACCGCCCCCGCCCCCCGACGGTTATAAGACAGCGCGCCGCCTGACGTCACCGCGCGCGATCGCGCCCCCCTACCCTCGCCCAATCAGGGGTCGCGCCGGCCCGACCGCGCCCCCCCGTCGCCATGGAAACCCGCCGCGGGGGAAGAGGGAGGGAGTGGCAGGAGCAGAGACCAATCAGCGCACGGTGTGCGGGGAAACCAACCAATGGGAAGGCAGGTGGGGCAAAGCCTTGCCGGGAAACATGGGCGTTGAGAGGCAATCACATGAGGGCACCGCGGGCCAATGGGAGGGCGGGGAAGGACCCGGAAAAGCGGCCCGAGCGTTGCCCGGCAACGGCGCGAGATGGGGGTCACGTGTGCTGAGCGGACCAATGAGAGCGCGATGAAGAACCCAGAAAGCGGCGCGGGCGTTGCCGGGCAACGCCGCGATCTGAGGGGGGGGGGGGTCATGTGCTGTGAGCGGACCAATGGGAGCGCGCGGAGAGCGGACGGGGTCGCCCGGCAACGCCGCGGAGCGGTCACGTGACTTGGCACGGCCAATGGGTCCGCGCGGGAGGGGGAGGTCGCGGAGAGCCGCCCTCACGTGATCCCGGCGGACCAATCAGGCGCGGAGGGGCGTGGCCAGGGCGCTGTCATGGCGGACGGGGAGCGATCGCCGCTGCTGCCTCCCGAGGCGGGGCCGGGGCCGGGCGGGGCCGCGGCGCCCGGTGAGAGAAGGCGGTGTCACGCGGAAACGGCGTGGTTTAACTGGAGAGCGGGGCGGGAAAGCTGAAGGGGCGTGGCTTGGCGCGCTGAGGGGAGGAGGGGCGTGGTTTATATGGGCGCGGCTGACCCGCCGTTCCCCCATTGGCAGGCGGTGGCGGGGCGGGTCCCGGCGAGGCCCCGCCCCCTTACTCGCCATTGGGCAGCCCCGAGGCAGTGGGGGCGGGGCCTCCAGCTGTCACGTGCCGCGTGTGCCAGCGGCCAATCAGCGTCGAGGGCAAGACGCACCAGCACGTGGTGAAGTGCGGGGGGTGCGGCGAGGCCACGGTGAGGGGTGGGGCCAAGGGGCGGGGCCAAGGGGGTCGGGCTTGGCTGGCAGGGTCTTAAGGGGGCGTGGTGTGAATTGGGTGGGGTTGGGTGGGCGGGGCTTGTGGGACGGGGTCTGGGAAGGGGCGTGGCCTAATGGGGATGGGAGTGAGGGGTGGGGCTTGAGGAGCGTGTGGTGTCTAAAAGGGGCGTGGTCTGAGGTGGGTGGGGTCATAGGGGTGGGGCACCCAGGGCATGCGGGGTTGGAGGGTGTGTCCCCTGAGGCCCCGCCCCCTCTGTGGCGGCAGCCAATCCGGACGGCCCCCGGCGGGAAGAAATACGTGCGGTGCCCCTGCAACTGCCTGCTGGTGTGCAGGGCCTCGGCCCAGCGCATCGCCTGCCCGCGGCCGTACTGGTCAGACTGGGAGGGACTGGGGGGGGGCTGGAGGGGGACTGGGATGGAGTGGAAGGGAACTGGGATGGTGTTCAGGTGCATTGGGAGGGACTAGGAGAGGCCACTGGGCCACACTGGGAGCACCGATGGGGTGGCTGGGCCATACCGGGAGCACTGGGAGAGGTCCCTGGGCCATCCTGGGAGCACTGATGGGATTGCTGGGCCATACTGGGGCCACTGAGAGGGGTGGCTGGGCCATACCGGCAGCACCGACGGGGTCACTGGGCCATACTGGGAGCACTGGTCATCACTGGGCCATACTGGGAGCACTGGGAGCACTGGGAGTGGTCACTGGGCCATACTGGGAGCACTGGTGGTCATTTCGGGGGGTCATTGGACCATACTGGGAGCACTTGGAGAGGTCACAGGTGCATATTGGGAGCACTGGGACAGATCACTGGGCCAAACTGGGAGCAGTGGGAGCGGTCGCTAGCCCATACTGGGAGCGCTGGGGGTAACTTTGGCGGGTCCATGTCCTAAACTGGGAGCACTGGGGGGTTCCCCTGCCTGCCTCGCCCCCCTCCCAGTATAACCCAGTTCCCCCCAGTAAGAGGATCATCAACCTGGGCCCGGTGCAGACGGGGGCACCCAGCCCGGACCCACCCCCAGGCGGGGTTCGCGTGGCTTGCGCCCACTGCGGGGGCCCCTTTTTGGTAAGCCACACCCCCTTCCAGCCACACCCACCTCAGCCACACCCCTTTGACCATGCCCCTTTGTGACCACGCCTCTTTCCCTGCAGTGGGCGGAGCTCCCCGACCGCTCCCTCGCGCGCTGCCCCCACTGCCGCAAGGTGTAAGTAAGGCCCCACCCCTTTGGGGGCGTGGGTTTTATGACCACGCCCCTCACAGGTGTGAGTGTGGTCACTCTGGAGGTGACCACGCCCATCCGGCCACGCCCAGGTCTGCGATTGGCCGGCGTTTTCCACGGCGACGCTGCCTCTGCTGCCTGCTGGGGGCGCTGCTGATGGGCGGGGCCGCGGCCGGGCTGGCGGTGAGGGCGGGGCTCAAGGGGGCGGGGACTGAGGGGCGCGGCTGGGGAGATGTCCGGGTGTGCGTGGGGTGTGGTCTGAAAGGGGGAGGTGCTTAAAAAGGTGTGGCTTGGGTGGGTGGGGCTTGTGGGGTTTAAGGGGTGTGGCATAAGTGGGTGTGGCTTAAAAGGGTGGGTCTGAAAGAGGAGGGCCCAGGGATTGAACGAGGTGGGGAAAGGGACAGGGCTTTAGTGCAGCCTAAAGGGGCGGAGCCTTTGGGGGCCTGGCTTGGAGGAGGCGGGGCTTAAAGGGGGTGTGGCTGGGAGGGTGGGGATCAAAGTGGGCAGGACTTAAAGGAGCACACACAGCAGTCAGGGCTGAGCAGGGCGTGCTCAGGACGGCGTGGCCAGCAGAAGTGACCGCTCCCCCCGCCCCGCCCAGGCCGGTACGTGGTGGCTGTGGCGCCGGGCGCGGTGGGTGCCGGCGGCGTGGGCGGTGCTGGGGGCGGGGGCGGGGGCATGTCTGCTGCGCGCGGCCTACTGGGGCTGCGTGCGGGTCAGCCAGCCCCTCCCCCCGCGTGCCTGACCACGCCCACCCCCCTTGGACACGCCCATTCCTCGTGGGACACGCCCTCTTTATTGCGGGACACGCCCATGACATCATGCAGCCACACCCTTGTTCGCTATTGGACACTCAGCCACTTCTGGCCACACCCCTTCTCCCCTCCCCAGCATGGCCCCGCCCCCTCCCGCATGGCCCCGCCCTCTTGTACATAAGCCCCGCCCCCCTGTACAGTCGTATTTATTTGATGGCAATGCCCACCAATGGTGGCCTTGTATGTAAATAAAGCCGAAATCGACAGATTTCCCCCCAAAATTCAGCTTTATTTATTAAAATATAAGAGGGGGAAGGGGCGGTCCCTAAGGGGGTGGGGCCTATGGGGTGGGGGAGGGGCAGGAACGGTTTTGGGGCCGTTTGGGGGAGTTTTGTGTCTGAGCAGCAACAGCAGCACCTGAGAGGCCCAAATTTGGGCTGTTTCGGGGGGATTTGGGGTAAAACTGAGAGCGAGACACCGTCTTTGTCTTGATGACATCATCAAAACCTGGTTTGGGGTGGTTTTGGGTTGATTTCGGGCCATTTTGAGCCAATTTCGGGTCAAGTTCTGGCTGGGTCAAGGTCGTTGACACATCCTTGTCCTTGGTGACGTCATCAAAGCCCAATCTTCAGTCAATTTTGGGACCCTTTGGGTCAACGTGCACCTAATTAAAATCAGATGACGCCATCTCGGCCACAGCGGCGCCATCAAAACCCAACTTTGAGCAAACTCAAGCCAATCTTGCACCGACTTCCCGACAACCCTGACCCGGCCCAACCCGACGCCCTACACGGCGAGCAGCGCGGTGATGGGGCAGTGGTCGCTGCCGGCCACGGTGCTGCGGATCTTGCTGTCGCACAGCGAGCCCAGCAGCCGCCGCGACACCACGGCGTAGTCGAGCCGCCAGCCCACGTTGCGCGCCCGCGCCCCGCCCAGGTAGGTCCAGAAGGTGAAGGCGCCGCGCGCCTCCGGGTACAGGTGGCGGAAGGAGTCGACGAAGCCGGCGCCCAGCAGCCGCGTGAAGCCCTCGCGCTCCTGCGGCGTGAAGCC
The DNA here is from genome assembly GCA_014706295.1 of Lycocorax pyrrhopterus obiensis. Lineage (NCBI taxonomy): Eukaryota > Metazoa > Chordata > Aves > Passeriformes > Paradisaeidae > Lycocorax > Lycocorax pyrrhopterus. The sequence goes on from JACSVZ010000059.1 coordinate 27,135, forward strand.
GGGGTTGGCGCGGTTGGCGCGGGGGTGGCACAGGTCGATCTCGGCGTGGGCCACGTTGAGGTCGCCGCAGAGCAGCACCGGCTTCTGGGCGTCCAGGCGCCGCAGGAACTCCAGGAAGGCGGCGTCGAAGCGCAGCCGCGGCTCCAGGCGCACCAGGCCGCGTCCGGCGTTGGGGACGTAGGCGCAGACCACAAAGAGGGACGGGAACTCGGCCGTCACCACACGGCCGTCGGCGTCGTGCTCGGGGTCGCCTGTGGAGATGACTGGGAGTGAGTGGGGAGGGGGCTGGGACTGGAAGGGATTGGGAGGGGCTGGAGGGAACTGGGAGGGGATTGGGAATGAACTGGGAGCAACTGGGAGTGAACTGGGGGGGACTGGGAGTGGACTGGGGATGATTCAGGGCCAACTGGGGGAGGAGGGAAAGGGGACGGGGGGATTGAGGGGGATTTTGGGGCTTGTTTGGGGTCGCTTTTGGGTGGATTTTGAGGGTGATTTGGGGTTGATTTTGGGGAGGGTTTGGGGGCAATTTGGGATTGTGCTTGGGGTGATTTCAGGGCACATTTTCAGGTGGATTTTGGGTGCGTTTCAGGGGGATTTGCGGTTGGTTTCAGGTTGATTTCAGGGTGATCTTGGGTCGATGGACTCGGGGCAGTTTTGGGATGATTTTGGGGTGCTTTTGGGGCTGTTTGGGGCTCTCACCGATGCCGTAGGTGACGTTGAGCGGCTCGGTCTTGGCCAGCAGCCCCACCCCACTGTAGCCCGGCCGGCCCTCGGCGCTGGCCCAGAACTGGTGGGGGAGCCCCGGCAGCGCCCGGATCTCGGGGGGCACGGCCGAGACCCCGCACTTGGTCTCCTGCAGGCACAGCACGTCCGGGGCCTCCTCCTGCACCCACTGGGGGGGGGGCCCCGAGTCAGACTGGGAGCCCCAGAATCCTACTGGGAACCCCTAAATTGTGCTGGGAACCCCAAAAGGCGCAGGGAGCACCAAGAAGTGTTCAGGGGAACCCTAAAACTACACCCAAAATGGGCAAGGGATTCCTCCGAAATTTATGGGGACCACCCCAAATATATGGGACCCCCCAAAAATTTATGGGAACCCCCAAAAATTAATGGGACCCCACCCCAGCTCCCCTTGGATGCCCCCCAAAAGCTGTGGCCCTTCCCCCAGCCCCACAAGTCCCTCCCCCCTCACCTGGGCCCCACCCAGCCCCACCCCAACTCACCTTGGTCCCACCCTTTCGCACCCACGCCCGCAGCCCGTCCACGTTCCAGGAGGTCACCTTGAGTGTCCAGTGCCGGCCCTCGGGTGTGGCCTCGCGGGTGGGCGGGTCCTCATAGGACGGGGCCGGTGCCGTCTTGGCCGCCTTGGCCGGGCCAGGCCCTGCATGGGGAGGGGTTACTGGGAGGGACTGGGAGCACTGGGAGGGGCTGCTTGGCATGGACTGGGTGATACTGGGTTGTATGGGGTTGTACTGGGTTATAGGGGTTTATACTGGGTTACACTGAGTTATAATGCATTGTAAGGGGTTGCAAAGGGCTATACCGGACTATACTGGGTTATACTTCGTTAAAATGGGTTACGCTGGGTTGTACTGAGCTTTATTGAGTTATACTGGGTCACAAGGGGTCGCACTGGTTTTACTGGGCTATAATGGTCCGTACTGGTCCCTACTGGTCCGTACTGGTCACTCACCGGCCTCGTCCCCGCTGCCGCTCTCCTCCTTTTTCCCGCGCTTTGGCATCGCGCAGGCCCCGCCCACAGCACGTGGAACACGCCTCCTCCGCCGGTGGCCCCGCCCCTCGGGCTTCAAGCTCCGCCCCTGCACCGGGGAGAGAGGCCGCCATCAGCGCGAGCCCCGCGGCCAATCACAGCGCGCCGGGCCCTTAATCCCCACCTCCCCGCCACGGCTCAGCCAATCAGAGAGCGCCTTCCCACACGCCGCGGCAGCCAATCAGCGCCCGCCGCCGCCACGTGCGGGTGCTGGGGCCCAAACCGGGATCGGAACCGGGGCTGGAACCGGGAGCCATCAGCTCCCGGGGGGCCCGAACCGGGATCGGAACCAGGGATGGAACCGGGAGCCATCAGCTCCCGGGGGGCCCAAACTGGGGCCGATCGGGATCGGAACCGGGAATGGAACCGGGAACAATCAGCTCCCGCGGGGCCGAAACAGCGCCCGGTGCCCTCCCGTTAAACCCGCCCACCATCTGTCAATCATCTTCCCAGGAGCCAATCAGCGCCCGCCGCTCTCCCGGTTAAACCCGTCCCCCCCTTCCCCCCCGCGTCCACCCCCAATCAGCGCCCTCCGTACCTCAGCGCGCGGGACCAATCAGCGGCCGCGACGCGGCGGGGCTTGGTGGGGGGGCGGCGGCGGGAACGGCGCGAGAGGCTCCGCGCGCGCGGGAAGCGCGAGGGGAGGGATGGAGCGAGGGGGCGTGGCCGGAAGCGGAAATGCTCCTGAGGAGGAGGAGGAGGGGCGGTAGTGACGTAGCGGAGCGGCGGGAGCAGTACCGGGAGGAGGAGAAGCGGCGGCGGCGTGACGTCACCGAGGGACACCGGGGGAGCCCGGCGTGACGTCATGCCGACCGTGCTGGGCCTGGAGGGCTCCGCCAACAAGGTGGGCGCGGGGGTGGTGCGGGACGGCGCCGTCCTCAGCAACCGCCGCGCCACCTACGTCACGCCGCCGGGACAGGGTGACGTCACTTTCCACTTCTCCCCCGTCCCCCGCTGTCCCCCCGGTGCTGTCCCCTCACCGCTGACCCCTCCCCGGTGCTTTCCCCCCCTCAGGGTTCGCCCCCGGCCCCACCGGGCGGCACCACCGGGCGGTGCTGCTGGGCCTGGTCCGGGCCGCGCTGCGCGATGCGGGGATCGAGCCGCGCGACCTGGACGGGGTCGCCTTCACCAAGGGTAAGGCCGGAAACAGCCCCAAAAAACCCCAAACCCTCCATAGACCCCCAAACCCCCCCATAGATCCCCCATGGACCCCATAGATCTCCCAAAACCCCCCCATAAATCCCCACGGACTCCCCAAGACCTCCCATAGACCCACAGAGATGCTGTCACAGACCCCTGTAGAGCACACAGACCCCCAAAAACCCCCATGGACCGCATAGACCCCAAAAGATCCCACAGAACCCCCTACAGACCCCATAGAACTCATATAGAGCTCCATGGAGCCCAAAAAAACCCTCATAGACCCCGCAGGCCTCGTACAGACCCCTCTGTACAACTCCTATACCTCACAGACCCCCCAAAACCCGCCACAAACCGCCCTCTGGACCCCCCAGAGACCCCCATAAACCCCCCCAGACCCCCAAAACACCTCATAGGACCCCATAGACCCCCGAAGAACCCCCAAACCCACCCAAAACTCCCTGTAGACCCCCCCGGGTGTGGTCGGGAGGGTTTTGGGGGATCCCAGTGGGGTTTTTGGGGTGAAATGACCCCGTTTTCTGGGCAGGCCCGGGCATGGGCTCGCCGCTGGCCGTGGTGGCGGCCGTGGCGCGGACGCTGTCGCAGCTGTGGGGACGACCGCTGCTGGCCGTCAACCACTGCGTGGGGCACATCGAGATGGGGCGGCTGCTCGGCTCCGCCCCGGACCCGCTCGTGCTCTACGTCAGCGGCGGCAACACCCAGGTATCGCCACGGTGCCGGTATCGCCGGGTATCGGGCGTGGGGAGCGAGGGAATGGGTGATAAGGGGTGGCGGTGAGCGGTATCACCTGATATCGCCGCGGTATCGCCGCGGTATCGCCGTGATACCGCGCCACGACGTCACCCTGCGCCACGTGACCCCCGCAGGTGATCGCGTATTCCCGGCGCCGGTACCGGATCCTGGGCGAGACCCTGGACGTGGCCGTCGGGAACTGCATCGACCGACTGGCCCGGCTGCTCCAGGTGGGGCCGCGCCCATCCGGCCACGCCTCACCAGGCCACACCCACCCGGCCACACCCACGCTGACCCTGCCCCTTTTCCCACAGATCCCCAACGCCCCCAGCCCAGGCTACAACGTGGAGCAGCTGGCCAAGAGGTGACCCCAGAAATGACCCCCAACCACCCCAAAATCCCACGGGAATCTCCCAGAATTCCCAAAATCCCCTAAACTCCCTGTAAAATCCTCTCAGGGGCCATCAGCTGATCCCGCTGCCCTACGTGGTCAAGGGGCTGGACGTGTCGTTCTCGGGGCTGCTGTCGCACCTGCAGGTACCCCAAAACCCCATGAGGGACCACAAAATCCATTGGGAATCTCAAAATTACTTGGAACACCCCCAAAATCCATGTGGGGACACCCAGGGTTTTGGCACATCAGGTCTACCCATTGAAGTCAATGGGGTGGCAGCAGGGACACCCCAAAATCCCAAAGGGGATTCCAGAACAATTTGGGGGGACCCTAAAACCCCTTTTTTCGTGTCCCCTAGGCAGTGACCCCAAAATTGTTGGAGTCCGGGGAGGCGACCCCAGAGGATTTGTGCTTCTCCCTGCAGGTGGAGGGGATGAAAAATGGGATTTGGGGGGGTTAATTGGGGTCTGGGGGGTAAATTGGGGTTTGAGAGGATTAATTGGGGTTTGGGGGGGTTAACTGGGGTTTGAGAGGATTAATTGGGAGTTGGGGGGGTTAATTGGGGTTTGAGGGGACTAATTGAGGTTTGGGGGGTTAATTGGGGTTTGAGGGGATTAATTGGGCTTTGGGGGTCCCTAATAGATTTGAGGTGGGTATTGAGTAGTTTGGGGGCTCATTTTGGGTTGTTCATGAAATTTTGGGGTATTTAAAATGCGTTCGGGAGGGTTTAAGGGATTTGCGGTGTAATTAACAGAATTTGGAGAATTTTGATGGGGTTTTGGGGTAATTAGGGGAGTTTTGGGGATGCAAGTAAACGTGTTGGGGGGCTTGGGCCAAATAATGGCGCTTTTGGGCTAATTTTAGCTCTAGGAATGGGGTTTCTGGAGACATAAGGGAGATTTTGGGCAGGATGTGGGGTTTCCCGGGATTTTGGGACATTTTTGGGATTTGGGCAGGAGACGGCGTTCGCGATGCTGGCCGAGGTGACCGAGCGGGCGCTGGCACTGACCAGGGCGAAGCACCTGCTGCTCGTGGGGGGCGTGGCCTGTGAGTGGGCGTGGGCACACCTGGGGGGACAGGGACCTTTTGGGACCCCGATTTCGGGGGGGTGGGAGCCACACCGAAAGGGCGTGGTCACACCTGGAGGGGCTGTAGCAGAGCTGGGTGCTCGGCCACGCCCACAGCCATGCCCACCACACCTGTGCCCAGGTAACCACCGGCTGCAGGAGATGCTGCGGACGATGTGCCGGGCCCGGGGAGCCGAGCTGTGCCCCATAGATGACAGGTGAGGGCGGGGCCGGCGTGGGCGGGGCTGGACACACCTGAGGCGTGTACCCTGACCTTTGACCCGTGACCTTTGACCCCAGGTACTGCATCGACAACGGCGCCATGATCGCCCAGGCTGGGTGGGAGATGCTGAGGGCGGGGCAGGTGACAGAGCTCAGCCAATCAGGGATCACGCAGAGGTCAGGGGGCGTGGCCGTGTGGGTGGGGCGAGGTGGGGAGAGTTTGACCGCTGACCTTTGACCTCTGGCCGCACGCAGGTACCGGACGGACGAGGTGGAGGTGACCTGGAGGGACTAAAGTGACCACGCCTGGTGGCCACACCCACTCAATAAAAGACACACCCCCCACCTTGTCCCACCTTTATTTGTGTATGATGTCATTCAATTTGTGGCTCCTCCCATCTAGGGAGGATTCCCACCAATCAGCTTCTGCCACTCCTTGTCTGTTGTAGTCGAGCCACGCCCTGTCAGTGTCAATCAACGCTACAAACCACGCCCCTTTGTGTTCTGTTATTACTCGCTGTCAGTCAACAGCTGCAAGCCACGCCCCCTATGGGTCACACATTAGCATCGCTGTCAATCAACGATAAGCCGTGCCTCATTTGCATAACGGTGCCTCTATCCTGCACATAGTAGAAGCCCAGCAGCCAATAGGATTGGTAGGTGGTGAAGCGCCGGCCAATAGGAGCGCGGGGGGGTGCGGCTTTGCTGAGGGGGCTGGCGGGCGAAGGCGGGAACGGTTGAGTCTGTGAGGGGCCGGCGAAGGGATCGCATTGGAGAGGTAGTGGGGGGAAAATGGCGGCTGTGGGGGAAGAGGCGTGTGTGTGTTTGTGTGTGTGTCTGTGTGTCTGTGTGTGTGTGTGTGTCTGTGTGTGTGTCTGTGTGTATGTATGTTTCTATCGCGACATGGCTCCCGATCGCGATCCCGACCTGCGTTCCCCCCGTCGCCGCCAGCCGCGGGCGCTCGGGGTTTTAGCGGTGTCGCAGAGCAGCGGCGGCTCCTTCTTCACCCGGCGGAGCAGAGGAGGCTTCGCGGCTCCACCGGATTTTGGGGGGTCGCACAAATGTTCCGGGAAGGGCCGGGGAGACTTCGGGAGGGGCCGGGGGGTCCTCGGGAGGGCTCCGGTGGTGCTGGTTCGGTTCTGCTCTGACTCCGTTTGTCTTCCCTCAGGCGGAGCCACCGGCGGAAAACGGCTTTCGGAGGATCTCGTCTCGACTTCATACATTTGTTTGGTTTTTTAATATCTGTTTTGGTTAACCTGAAGACTTTTTACCTCATTTTCCCTCACGATTTGCCTCCCTCCCACCCCCCGCCACCACGTGTCTCCCCATTCTCCCCTTAACATCAGTTTAAATCTAATTTATTGTATTTTAATACATGTTTTAAGGCCGATTTGAAGTGATTTTCATTAATTTGTAATTTTTCTTAGATTTTTTTAACCTTTTTTACCCTTTTTGGAATAAGTTTTCCCCTCAGGAGCAAGCCTCTTGCAGCAAACAGAGCCCCGGGGATCTCAGCGCTATAAAAGTACCATTTTATGTCTTTAATTGACATTCTTAATTAAGTTTTTGCTTCAAAAAACTCTGTTCTCGTTTTCAATTAGTAGTTCGATTTTTAAATGAGTTTTTGGAGGTTTTTTGCCTGATTTGAGGATTTTTTGCCTCAGAGTTCCACTCTTTGTCCCCCCCACTCACGTGTTCTCCCTCCCCCTTTTTAACGTTACCTGAAATATAAAATACATTAAAATGAAAATCCATAAAACTTTTTTGATGAGGTTTATCTCCTAATTATTGTTTATAATTAATTTTCCTTTTATATTTTTTTGCTCCTTTTTCTTCGCTCTGTCCCTGAGGCGCTGCCACCACTGGGAAAACGTACCACCGATTTTATCCCTTTATTTTCTATTTTTATTTTTCGCTTTCTTAAGTTCCATCGTTTTTGGTGAGGTTTTGGGCTTTTAACTCTTTGATGTCTATTTTTCCGGATTCTTTTTCCCCTTAAAATAATGGTTTGATGTTATTAATACCTTCATTTTATTGATCGGCGGAATAAATCCTGTTTAATTGTGGAATTCACCGAGGGTTTGGTGAGGGGAAAACTAAAAATCATTTAAGAGGATTTTTAAATAAAACTAAAAAATCTCGGCGGGTGTTTCGGGCCGTCTTGTGCCGACTCGAACGGTTCGGAGGTTGTGAGGGCTGGAGGGGCGGGGCCAAGGGGCGGTGGGAAGAGGGAGAGGCGGGGTCTGCCATGAAACGTCACGAGGGGGCGCAGCCTCACCTAAGTGGGGCGGGAGAGGCGGCCGGCCGCTGTGGGCGGTGAGGCGGGAGCGCGCGGCGGCCATTTTGAGTGCGTCGCCGCAGCCAATGGGAGCGCAGCTGGCCGGAAGAGGCGGGTGGAAGAAGCGGAAGTGGGCGCGGCCGCGCGCTGTCATGGCGGCGGCCGAGGAGGAGGTGGCGGCGGCGGAGAGCGAAGGAGGGGAGGGGGGAGATGAGGAGGCGCTGAAGCGGCTCGAGGTGGGGGCGGAGGGGCGGGGATCCCCCGGTGGAGGAGGGGCGGGACCCCCGGGGGGCGTTTGGGGTTCTCTGAGGGGATGGAGCCCTCTGAGGGGGGCTCGGCCCTCTGTGAGGGGATCCGGGGTTTCCTGAGGGAAACTCTGAGGGAGACTTTGAGGGGGATCGTTTAGGGGGGACCGGGACCATTTTGTGCGGGGTTTTGGAGGGATTTTTCATTTTTCTTCGGGAGGTTTTGGATCTTTTTAGGGGGGGCGTTTGGGGGTGGGAAATCGATGTTATTTGAGGGGGCAATTTGGAGTTTTTTGGGGGGGGAAATTTGGGGTTATTTGGGGGGGCAGGTTGGGATTATTTTGGGAGGGAATTTGGCTTTTATTTGGGGGGAAAATTTGGATTATTTGATGGGAATTTGGGGTTATTTGAGGGGGCATTTGGGGTTATTTTGGGGGAATTTGGCGGTGTTTTGGGGGTGAGATGGGGTTTTTTTGTGGGGACATTGGGGTTATTTTGGGGGTGAGTTGGAATTATTGGATGGGAATTTTGGGGACAATTTGGGGTTGTTTTGGAGGGAATTTGGGGTGTCCCTGCCCGTCCCTTTCCCCCAGGCCCTGGTGACAGACCTGTACCGCTTCCGGGACACGCTGACCCCGCGGGACCCTCCCGCTGACCCCGCTGACCCCGCTGATCCCTTGGTGGCCGAGATGGAGAAGACGCTGAAGCTGATGGAGGAGGTCCATGGTACTGGGGTGGACTGGGACGGACTGGGATGGACTGGGATGGACTGGGAGCGACTGGGTGTGGTTGGGTGTGGCAGGGTGTGGCCCCCTCACGCCCCACCCCTCACGGTGACCCCGCCCTGTCCCCCGCAGTGTCCCCAGAGGGGCGTGGCCGCGCCCTGGTGCTCCGCGCCCGCGCCCTGGGCGTGGCCCCCGAGGCGGGCGGGGCGCGGGCGGAGCTGGCGCTGGGCCACGCCCTGAAGCTGGACCCCGCCCTGGGCGCGGCCTGGCGCCAGCTGGGCGAGCAGAGGTGGCGCCGGGGGGACATCCGGGGGGCCCGCGATGCCTTCGGGGGGGCCCTGCAGCAGGTGGGGTCATTGGGGTCATTTGGGGCAGTTACGGGGTCACTGTTGGGCTCATTGGGGTCATTTGGGGGTCACTGGGGCAGTTACAGGGTCACTGTTGGGGTCATTGGGGGGTCACTGGGGCAGTTACGGGGTCACTGTTGGAATCTGTGGGGGGTCAGGACGATGGGGAGGTGTCGCTGGGGGGGTAACGAGGGAGTTTGGGGGTCACAGTGGGGTCAGGGGAGGGGTTTGGGATCCTGGGGATATTTGGGGTGGTTTGGGAGGTCCTGGGAGGTCTTTTGGGTGGAAGTTGGAGTTATTTTGGGGAGAATTGGAGTTTTTTTGAGGGGAGAATTTGAGGTTATTTTGGGGAGAATTCGGTGGTTTCTTTGGGGAAATTGGGGTTGTTTTGGGAGGGATTTTTGGGGTTGGGGCTGTGTCCCGGGGCTGTCCCCACCCTGTCCCCCCAGTGTCCCCTCTGTCCCCTTGCAGGGGGAGGACCCCGAGGCCCGGCGCCTCCTGTCCATGGCCCTGCGCGCGCAGGGGGCGGGGCCCGGCACCAAGGGGGCGGGGCCTGACTCCAAAGGGGCGGGGCCTGGCCCAGGGGGCGGGGCCTTGCGGGAGAGCCTGGCCCAGGCCGAGGCAGCCGTGAGGAGTGACCCCAGCGACGGCCAGTCCTGGTGTGAGTCCGGGGGGGCTGGGGGGGCCCAGGCAGGGCTGGGGAGGTTAAAGTGGGTTTTGGGAGGTGTTTTGGGGTCTCAGGTGTGTTCAGGAGGATCTCAGGTGTATTTTTGGGGCGTTTTGGGTGTCTCAGGTGTGTTTTTGGGGCGTTTCTGGGCTCTCAGGTGTGTTTTTGAGGCGTTTCGGGTGTCTCAGGTGTGTTTTCCCCCCAGACGTGCTGGGCAACGCCCACGTGTCGCTGTTCTTCGCGGGGGGGCAGAGCCCCGGCAGCGCCCGGCGAGCGCTCGCGGCCTACGCACAGGCGGTGAGGGCGGGGCCTGGCTCTGGGGGCGGGGCCTGGCTCGGGTGGGCGTGGTTCGCCTCAGGGGGCGTGGTTTTGGGGGGGGGGTGTCACACTCTATTGGTCATCCCCAGGTTTGGGAGGGTCATTTGGGGGCATGGCCATGCAAATGGGTGGGACTGGGAGGGCGTGGTTTGGCAACAGGAGGCGTGGTTATGCTAATGAGCTGTCGTGGGGGCGTGGCCAGGCCATAAAAGGCAATGGGTGGTGGCAATTGGCTACTGGGGGGCGCTGTGTTTTGGGGTGGGAAACAGGGATTTTGGAGTGGAAAAACGGGGATTTTTGTGTGGGAAATGGGGATTTTTGGTGTGTTTTTTGGGCGTGTCCCCCCGCTACTCGCTCCCCTCCCCCCAGGAGCGCGTGGACCCTGCGGCCGCCGCCAACCCCGACCTGCACCTGAACCGCGCCACGGTGAGGCGGCCATCTTGGGGCGGGGCCGGGAGGGGGCGGGGCCAGCGCCGGCCCCTCCCACATTTTCGGGTGGGCGCAGCAGCCAATCAGAGCGCTCCCTGCAGCTGCTGCAGTACCTGGAGCGCTTCCAGGCAGCGCTGGAGGGGCTGAGCCGCGCAGCCGAGCTGGCCCCGGGCTGGGACGAGCCCCGGAAGCGCCACGGGAACCTCGTGGAGTTCCTGAGCCGCCTCTGCAGCCTGCTGGCCAACAGGGTGGGGCACTGGGGGGACTGGGAGGCACTGGGAGGCACTGAGAGGGACTGGGGGGACACTGGGAGGGACTGGGGGGGACTGGGAGGGATTTGAGCTGGACTGGAGCGCACTGGGAGAGAGCTGGGAGTGACTGGGATGAACTGCGGGGTTACTGGGAGGGAACTGGTTTATACTGGGCTGAACCGGGGGTCACGGGGGGGGGGGGGGGGGGGGGTCACTCCTGGGTGTGTCCCCCCTGACCCCACCCCCGCCCCTCCCCCCAGGGGAAGCTGCGCGGGAAGCGGCGCCGGGGCCTGGCGGGGCCGGTGCCCCTCCCCCTGCTGGGGCCGCTGGGGGGGGCAGGGGGGCTGCGCCCCTCCCCCATCGCCGCCCTGCGCCCGGGGCCCAACCCCCAGCGGGTCCTGCTGGGCCGGGTCCTGTTCAGCCTGGCTCCGCCCGGGGGGGTGCCCTAGTGAGTGTGGGGGCACTGGGAGAGGCTGGGGGGCACTGGGAGGGACTGGGAGGGACTGGGATGGGATTGGGATGGAGTGGGAGGGATTGGGAGAGACTGGGAGGGATTGGGAGGGACTGGGGGACACTGGGAGGGACTGGGAGGGGATTGGGCCATACTGGGATGGACTGGGGGGGCATTGGGAGGGACTGGGAGAGGATTGGGAGGGGATTGGGAGGGACTGGGGGGCATTGGGGGGAACTGGGAGTAGACTGGGAGGAACTGCCCCCGAAGCCCCGCCCCCCTGACCCCGCCCCCTGACGTCACAGCGCGGTGGGGCTGCAGGATGGGGGCGGGGCCGTGGCCGCAGTCACCGTGTACAACGCGGCCCCGGCCTGGGGAGTGACCGTGGGGGACGCGCTGGGGGTGCCCGACCCCGTCCTGACGCAGCACCAGCACCAGCACCAGGGACAGGTGAGCCAGGGGAACTGGTTTGAACTGGTTTGTACGGGTTTAAAGTGATTTAAACTGGTTTTTACTGGTTTGTAATGGTTTAAACTGGCTTATACCAGTTTAAACTGGTTTGTACAAGTTTAAACTGCTTTAAACTGGTTTATACTGGTTTAAACTGGCTCACACCGGTTCTCTCCCCCCGCCCCCCAGACGTTCTCCTTCCTCGGGATCCGCGTCTCCTCCCCGCTGTCCCTCGTGGTCAATGGGAAGCGCCCGCCCGCCTCCGCCCTGGCCCCGCCCTGCCTGGCGCTGTCCAATCCCAGCGCACCGCTGCCGCAGGAGGCCACGCCCCCCGACAGGCGCTGACCACGCCCCCCTGGGGATGCTGTTGGTGGGGGGGGGGATTTGAGGGAATAAAGGCGTTTTTTTGGGATCTTGGAACCACGTGAAGTTTGGGCGGGGGGGGTGGGGGGGTGGGTGGACGCCGCCGTGTTGGGTTCGGTGCACGGCTGGGAGCCCCCATCTTGGCTAAGCCTCCATATTGGACACTGCCATGTTGGACACTGCCATGTTGGACTGTGCTGTAGGGAACCGCCATGCTGCTTGGGGCATGGCCGGCGCCATGTTGGGCGTGTCCCTGCCCACCCTGAGCCCCCCCAAAAGAACCTTTGAGGCAGAGATGAGGGGGGGGAGTCCCTCAGAGCCCCTCCCCTCCCCCAGCAGCAATTACAAACATCCGTCCTTTAATCGTCATCTCGAGGTATCAAAATTAACCGAGGGGGGGAGGGGCGTGGGGAGGTGGGGGAGGGTCCGTGGTGGGTGGGGTGGGGGGAGGGGCACAAAAAGGGGCGGGGACGAACTACGGAGGGCGGTGGGGGAGGGGCCACGACAGCACGAGCACGGCGGGGGCGGGGTGGGGAGAGGGGCACGGCGAGGGGCGGGGGAGGGGCTCAGGGCTCGTCCTCGCCGTTGGCGCTGTCCCGGTCGTCCTCCCCCTCCTCCGCCTCCTTCTCGTCCCCTTTCAGCGACTCCAGCTGCGAACGGGGGACGGGCACGGGGTCAGGGGGGGAGGGGCGGGGCTGCCCGTCCCCCCCCCACGGCACTGGGAGGGGCCTTGGGGGCACAGGGATGCACTGGGAGGTCACTGGTCTATACTGGGCTCCCTACCTGCTCGTCCCCCCTCTCCTCGGCCTCGTCGTCGTCCAGCAGGTCGCCCTCCTCAGCCGAGTCCTCGTTGCCGCCCTCGGCCTTGGCCCCGCCCGCCTCGTCCTTCTTGGAGCCGCTGCCGCCCTGCTCCTCCTCGGCCTTCTCGCTCTTGGCCTCTGGAACGGGATTTGGGGCAAAAGTCGGGGATTTGGGGGAAAAAAATGGGGTAATCTGGTGGTGGGCGGGGCCTGAGGAGCAGTGGGAGGAGTCTGCCGGGTCTCCCCATGGAGAAAAACCATTTCCACCCCAAAAAAAAACATTTCTGCCCCTGAATCTGCCTGAAAAACGCCCGGATCCCCCCCAGAACGATCCCGGAATCCTCACTCTGCTCCCGCTCCAGCCGCTCCAGGCTCTCCAGCAGCGCATCCACCTTGGCCTTGATCTGCCCCAGCTCCTTCTTGATGCTCTGCAGGTCGTCCCCTTTCACTGGGAAAATCACCCCAAAAAATCCCCTCAGGATCCCAGGAATGTGGGGGCCGCCACGTTGGGTTGGGGAGATGGGGGCGGCCATGTTGGCTCAGGGCCAAGGGGGCCGCCATATTGGATGGTGCATGCAGGCCGCCATATTGGATCATGGCAGCCGCCATATTGGATTGTGGCAGCCGCCATATTTAAACAGGGCGCAACCAGCGCCGTATTATTTTTTTTTTTTCCCAAATTCCCGGGATTTCCGTACGTTTTCCGGACTTGGAGGAGGAGCCGCGCTGGCCGGATTTGCTGTTGAAGCTCTTCCCGCGCCGGGAGGTGTTGCCGGACACGCGCTGGCGCTTGGAGGGCACCACGGCCCGGGCGATGGGGGGAGGGGGCGGCACACGGGCAGGGTAACTGTACATCCTGCAAGGGAACGGACTAGGATGGACTGGGAGCCACTGGGAGGGACTGGGAGGGTGGCTGGGGGCACTGGTCTGTACTGGGAGGGGGTTTGGGGTCACTGGGAGGGGATTCAGGGGCACTGGGCTGTACTGGTTCATACTGGTACCGGTCATAATAATCCCGCTGGAAATCGTAGTCGAGGTCAAACGATGACCTGGGGGGGAATATGGGGGCAGTGAGACCCCAAAACCCCCCCAAAAACCCCCTGGGATCCCTGAAACCCCCTGGGACACGCCAAAAAACCCCAAAACCTCCCAGAATCCCGCAGACAAAACCCAACCCCATCAAAAAACTCCCCAAATCCCCAAAAGCCTCCAGAGCCGCCTCCAAATCCCTCCCAGCCCACAAAACGCCCCAATTCCCTCCATGTCCCCAGAACGTCCCAGATTTCCCCCAAAATTCCTCCCAGGACACCTCAAGCTCCCTCCCCAAATCCCCCAAAAAACCCAGGACACCCCAACCCCCCAAAATCCCTCCCAGGACCCCCAAAATGCCCCAATCACCCCCCCCCCAGACCCCCAAAATGCCCCAAATCTCCCCCAAATCTCCTCCCAGGACCCCCGAAACACCCCGATTCCCCCCGAAACTCCCTCCCCAGCGCCCCCCCGTGCCCGTGTCCCCCCAGGGTCCCCACCTGACGAGGGGGGACGGTGACGGGGGGGCGGGTACTGACCCGTACATCTCGGCCGCCGAGCGCTTCACCCCCGCCTTGCCCCGATTCACCTTCGGCTCGGCCGCCAGGTTGATGTCTGCGGGTCACACGGGGCGGTTTTGGGGGATTTTGGGGAATTTCGGGGGGTTTGGGGAGGGGAGCACCCCAGGAGGGTGCGGGAATGGGGAGGAAGGGCCCGGAAATGGCTCAAAATGAGCCCAAAATTAGCAGGAATGACCCCAGGAATGACCATAAAGTGACCCAAAACTGGCCCCATAACTGACCCCCCAAACGATAAAGAACGAGCCCAGAAATGACCCTCAAATGACCACAAACTGCCCCAAAAACTGACCCCCAAGCGGCCATGAGCGACCCCACAATGACCAGAAATTACCATAAACAACCCCAAAACTGACACCCAAATGACCATAAACTGACCCGTAAACTGACCCCTGGAATGATGATAAACGACCCCAAAATGACCAAAAATTACCATAAATAACTCCTCAAAAACTGACCCCCAAAGGACCATAAACTGACCCCAAAACTGACCCCGGAATGACCAGAAATGACCACAAACTGACCCCAAACCTGACCCCGGAGTGACCAGGAGTGACCCCAGGTGTGTCCAGCTGAGGTCACCTGGCGTGAGGCTCCTCACACCCCGCCCTCCCCTCTTGGAGTGGCCATAAACCACCCCAAAATGACCCAAAATGGCCCTAAGTGACCCCGGGTGACCCCAGATGACCACGTGAGCTCACCTGGAAGCTGTCCAGTGACCACAGACCCCTCCCAGACTCCATAACACCTCCCAGAACCCCCCTAAATGACCACGAATGACCACAACTGAGCACCAGAACTGACCAGTGACCACAGACCCCTCCTGGACTCCGCAACGCCTCCCAGAACCACCAAAACCACCCAAAACGACCAAGAGAATCCACGGCCGACCGCAAATGACCGCGGTCACCTCGCTCAACACCCATCCGGCCATCAGGGGCCCGTCCAGGCATGGGGCTCCTCCTGCCCAGACCTCCCAGACTCCATCAACGCCTCCGAAAACCGCCCCAACTGACCCCAAAATGACCGTGAGTGACCAGGAATGACCAAGAACGGCCATAAATGACCATCAACGAACAGGAACAGCTATGAACAACCACGAATGATGAAAAGCGGCCATAAATGACCACCAGTGACCAGGAACGGCTATGAACAACCACGAACGACCAAGAGCAGCCATAAATGACCATCAACGGCTCTGAGTGACCGGGAACGACCATAAACAACCATGAATGACCACGAATGGCCATGAACGACCCAAAAATTATCTTAAATGACACAGAATGACCCAAAACCAACCATGGACACCCGCGAATGACCGCCGACGGCCAGCGGAACTCACCGAGCACCTGCCCGGCGATCATGCGGCCGTCCTCCCCGGCCACGGCAGCGCGGGCGTTGCGCTCGTTGACGTACTGGACGAAGGCAAAGCCCTTGTGGACGGAGCAGCCGACGATCTTGCCGTACTTGGCGAAGATGGCCTCCACGTCGCTCTTCTTGACCACCAGCGTGTTGAGGTTGCCGATGAAGACCCGCGAGTTGAGCGACCGCGGGTCCGTCTTGTTGGTCACGTTGCTGGCCATGGCGAGGCGTGGGGGGTGGACGCGGGCCTGGGGGCGAGGAGGAGGGAGTGGTCAGTGGTCAAGGTGGGGTGGGAGGGGCTGGGGGACGTGGGGGTGGTGGGGGAGGTGCTGGGAATGGCCAAAAGTTTCTTGGGAATGGCCAAAAGCTTCTGGGATCACCCAAAATGTTCTGGGGCCACCCGAAATCTAGGGCCACCCAAAAACCTCCAAAAAACAACCAAAAACCACCTGGAAACACCCAAAATCCTCCTGGGAGCACACGAGGATGTCCCAGAACCCAAAAACCTCCAAAAAACCCCCAAAGACCACCCAGAACCAACCAAGGACCTTCCAGGGAGAAAAAATCTCCTGGATCCACTCAAAAACCTCCAAAACTCACCTGGAACCACCCAAAAACCCCCTGGGAGCACCCAAAACCCTTCTGGAACCACCCAAAAACCTCCAGAAATCACCTGGAACCACCCAAAACCTTTCTGGAACTACCCCAGAAGGTTCCAGAGCCACCTGGAGGCCCCGGAACCCCCCCAGGTCTTTCTGGAACCTTCCCCAATCTCCAGGAGCTCCCAATTAACACCTAATTATCATAAGCAGGCCCTAATTACAACCCCCCACCCCCAGTTGTTTTTATTAATATCTTTCATTAATGGCTCCCTAATGAGCGCTGCTGATAAACCCCACCCCTTGCTAATTATGCTAATTATCTAATTCTCATTAGTATCAGGCATTAATGAGCCAAGCACCTCCAGCCTCCCAAAAATTGTTAATTACTCCCAACCTTAGAAAGCATTACTAACGAGTAATAACTAATTGCCCTGCCCATTAATTATGCTAATTACTAATTAGCATAAAACATGACTAAGGTGCTCAGCATCTCTAATTAACGTTAACGATGCTAATTACACCACTAATAACACCACTTTTGCTGCTGCTTACCCGCCATTAGTAAATTAATTATGCTAATTAATATCATAAAACCAAATTATTAATTACAATGCCTCATTAGTGTCCCTAATTAGCACCAAGTCACTAATGAGGAGTCTTTACTCCTCTACTGAGCCCCTCTTTAAGCAGCCTGGGCCTTAATTAGCGCTGATTTGCATATTAATGAGATGCTCCACCTCTTACCGTGGGGGGAGGGGCTCCGGTGGGGGGGGAGGGGCGTCCGTGGGTCGGCGGCGGCGATGGGGGAGGGGCGGGGTTGGGGAGGGGGTGTGGCTAAAACGGGGGGCGGGGCTTTGGGGGGGAGGGTGAGGGGCAGGGCCAAACAGCCCCAAAAAAATGAAAAATAAAAAATTAAAAAAAAAAAAATTTTAGGAAAACAACAAAAAAAAAATTAAAAAAAAAATAGAAAAATAATCAAAAACCCTCGAAACCCCTGAAAATCCGTACGGGGGGGAGGGGCGGGGGGAGGGGCCGGGCCCCACCCCCTTTTTTTTTTTTTCTGTTTTGGGGCCATTTTGGGGCCGTCTCTTTGGGGCAGTTCTGGGGGTGGGGGGGAGGGGCCGCGTGGGAAAACCCGGGCGGGGCGGGGGGAGGGGCGTTGGGGGAGGAGCTTCTGTAGGGTGGGGGGAGGGGCAAAACCCGCATTTTTTTGGGGGGGAATAAAGGGGGGAAATGGGGGAAAAAAAAACAAAAAAAAAGGCAGGAAAACGTTGGAACTTACGGTCGCCGCCGGCTCAAAAAAATCGCGCTGTGAACAAAAAAGAGACAAAAAAAAGGCAAATTGGGGGGGCGGGGGGGGGGGCCAGCGGGGGGAGGGGCGGCCCCTCCCCCACCTCCCCCCCTGCGCTCAGGCCCCTCCCCCACAGCAGCGCCCTTCCCCCACCGCGACGAGTTTCTCCCCCCTCTTTTCCCCCATCGGTTTAAAAACCTCCAAAATCGGGCGGATTCGGCCCAAAACGGCGCCGGGGAGGGGGTGGGGGAGGGGTAGGGGAGGGGTGAGGGGGGTGGGGGAGGGGCCGGCTCCGGTTCGACTCCTGGGCCCTGTGGAAGGAGAGAAGGTTGAGCGACCCCTCCCCCCCCCGGCCCCTCCCCCCGCCCCCAGCCCCTCCCCCAAGCCGAAATTTGGGGGTGACCCCCTCCTCCCCCTCCCCCCGGGGCGGGGAAATAAGGGAGGGGTTTGGGGGGGTCAAAAGGTGTTTTGGGGTGAAAAAAGTGGATTTTGGGACTTGGTAAAAGTTAAGTGTTGCAAGGACACCGAAATTTGGGGGGAAACGGGAGAATTAGGCCCCAAAATTTGGAGGAGTTGTGACAAAATTTGAGTTTAACCCCTTAAAATTCTGCTTTATCCTTTAAAAGCTAACATTTCTGGGATTAAAAGGCGAAGTTTGGGGTGGTTTATGCTTGAATTAAAACGGGAAAGATCGAGAAGTAAGGGAATTAGGGAATTTGTCAGTTGACCATGAAAATGAAGATAAAACCCCACTTAACCACTAAAAATCAAAGTTTTGGGGAGAAAAGGAGGAATTTGGAGCGGATTTGCCCCATAATGAAACGGGAACTCCCGGAATTCAGAGAGAATGCAGGAATTTGGGATTTAGCCCCAAAAAGCAGGAGTGGGGAAGACGAAAAACTGGTTTTAGACTTCCAAAACTGGGGAATAAAAGGATAAGACCCAACGAGTTTTGACTGAAAGTTTAACGGGAGAAGCTGGAACTCCCAAAACCTGCTGGAAAAGGGAAATCTGAGAATTTGTCAGTGAAGCTGTGATGGGGAAAATCCCCCAGCACTCTGGATAATTAAGCCCTAATGAGTTTAATTAAAGCTTTAAAGGTGTTCAACACCTCCACCAGTGTGGATGGGCCACGCCCCCGCTGTAGCCCCGCCCCCACGGGGTTAAACCCCGCCCCTCGGGGGTTATTTAATATTAAGTACGTTAATCAGCCTATTAATTATTAACCACGCCCCCAGGGGGATAATTATCCATATAAAAGGCTTAATTAAGCCCACAAGGTAGTTAATTAGGCCAAGCCACGCCCCAAAAGGGGTAATTAATTAACCCTTGGATTAAACAGAGCTAAGCCCCGCCCTCAAGAGGGGTCAACCCCGCCCCCAAAGGGGTTAATCAAATCCAGAGTGACTTAATTAACCCGTTAATGAGTTAAACACGCCCCCAAAAAAACCACGCCCCCGATCAAAGCCACGCCTCCCGCAAGGCTAACACCGCCCCCGGGGGGGTTAGTTACGTCCTTGAAGGGTTAATTAAGACCCTCTGCCGGGGCTAATTACTGCCACCGAGAATTAATTACCTTTAAAGGGATTTAACTCCGCCCCCAAGGGCTTTAACCCCGCCCCTCCCCTCACAGCCCTGAGGGGGCGGCCCCCCCCTTTTCCCGCCTCGCTCCCTCACGCGCCGCCGCCATCTCCGCCCCCCCCGTCCCCCACATCGCCACAACCTCGCTCCTCAAATTCTCCTCCTTCAAGATCCCCAGAACCCCGCCTGGGCCCCCACAGAGCCTCCCCCGCTGCCCCCTCACCGCTCCGGGCACCGCTGCGCTCCCGCCGCCGCCGCCGCCGCTTCCTCCGGGGGCTGAGCACAAAATGGCGCCCGCGCCGCCCTCAGCTCCGCGAGCGGCGCCAGGCCCACCCTCGGAGCCCGTGCCTGAGCTCTGATTGGTTTACTCTGCTGTCAATCAATCTCTCAACCAATGGGAGTGCAGAGGGCGCTGCTGCGCGGGAGGGGGAGGAGCAGCAGGCAGTGGCTCAAGCCTTGTGTCAATCACGCCGGAAGCGGCGCTGATTGGCTTAATCAACTGCCAGTTCTACTGTTCCACCAACCACGAGCGAAAGTCTCACGGAGCGCCCGCCCCCAATGCGCGCGGGGCCTGGCGCGCATGCGCCGCCGGCCCCTATTGGCCTAAAGAGGCAGGCGGGGCCAGAAGCGCGACGCGGACGCTGATTGGACGAAAGGCGCTGGGAGCGCGTGGGGATTGGACGGCAGCGCTGTCAGTCACGGGCAGTGGGCGGGGCCGGGCCGCGTCCCAGTTCGCGCTGGTTTTGGGCCTTTTTGAACTGGTTTGGGGATTTTTGAACTGGTCTGGGCCCATTTGAACCAGTTCGGCCCCAGTTCAAACCCGTTTCACCTGGCTCTTACTGGTTTCTCCTCTTCAAACTGGTTTCATCCCGTTTTAAACCGGTTTCTCCCAATTTTTCCCATTCTCCCCCCATTTTTCCCGTTTCCCCCCCATTTTCCCCGCTTCCCCCCACTTTTCCCGATCTCCCCCCCATCCTGGGGCGCAGAAATTCCCATTTTAGTTAGAAAACCTTAAAAAAACGAGATTTTTATTGAACTTTTGGAAAAGAGCCGCGAAGGGGGGGGGGAGGGGAGGCCCCAAACCCGAGGGGGGACCCCAAAAAAGGGGGGGGAGGGGAACCCCAAAAAGAGGGAGAATCCCCCCAAAAACCGGGGGATCCCCCCATAAATACAGAAATTTAAAAAAAAAAAAAAATAAATGGAATTTTGGGGGGTTTTGGGGAATTTGGGGGGGGGGGGAATTGGGGTCCCGGGGGGGGGTTTTGGGGTCTCCGCTGGGATTTGGGGTCCCCCAGACCCTTCCTGGGCCTCTCCCGCCTTGAATTTTGAGGGGAACGCTGAAATTTGAGCCAAAAACCTCAAAAAGCCGCGGGAAAACCCAAAATTCTGGGAAAAAGCCCCCAAAAATCTGCGGGAAAACCCCGAAATTCAGGGAAAAAGCCTCAAAAATCTGAGGGGAGATCCCGAACCTTGGAGAGGAACCCCGAAATCCCGGGAAAAGCCCTCAAAAATCCGCGGGGAAAACGCCACCGAATCGGCCCAAAATCCTGAGGGGAACCCCGGGGTTTCACCCGAAATCCCAAAATTTTGCCCCAAAACTTCGGAGAACCCGGTGGGAACCGCCCGCCCACCCACCCCCAAAATCCACGGGAATCGCCCCAAAATTCCAAAGGGGAAGAAACAACTTCCAGGAAGGAAGAAAAAAAAAAAAAAGGAAAAAAGAAAAACAACAAAACACCAAAAATCAGGAAACCCCCCCCCCGAATTCCCGCTGGAAACCGCCCCAAAATTCGGGAAAATTCCGGAAATCTGGGGAAAACTGAGGAAAAAAACTGAGGAAAACCCCAAAATTCCCGAGCGAGGGCTGGGGCGGGGGGGGGGAGGGGATGCAAAAACAGCGGCGAAACTCCCGGAATTTGGGGGTTTTTCCCCAAATTTTTTTTTTTTGGGGGGGGGGGGGGGAGGGGGGGGAGAAAGGGCGGGAATTCGGGGTGGGGGAGGGGCGGCCACGCCCTACTTCCTCTTTTTTTTGGGGGGGTTGTGGCGGCCCCGCCCGGGGGGGCCCTTCCTCTTGCGCCCGCGCCCGCGCTCCTCCTCCTCCTCGTACTGGCTCTCGCGGTCGGCTGGGGGAAAAAACGGGGATTTCGGGAAAATCGGGGGGATTCGGGGTGATTTTGGGGGTTTTTGGGGTTTTTTTGGGGCCGAACCTTTGCGGGCTTCCTCCTCCAGCTCGTCCCAGTCCTTCCCGCTCTCCTCCTCGCTGCCCAGGGAGTCCTTGGAGTATTCTGGGAACGGGGGAAAAAAGGGGGAAAACAGGAAAAAAACGGGATTTAAAAAAGGAATTTAAAGAAATTATTTAAAGGGAGAAATAAAAAAAAAAATTTGGGGGGAAAAGGGAGTTTTGGGGGGGGGGGAACGAAAGAGATTTGGGAGGGAAACGAAGATTTGGAGGGAAAAATTCCCCAAAAAAAGGGTAAAAGATTTGGAGGGAAAAGGGAAAAAATTTAAAGGGAAAAAGAAAAAAAAATAATCGGAGAGAAAAAGAAAAAAAATTGGACGGAAAAAATTCAAAATTTGGAAAAAAAAATAAAATAAGGAGGGAAAAATTCCAAAATTCAGGAAAAAAATCACCGAAACAGTCGGGAAAACCCCAAAAACTTTTAGAAGAGTGGTGAATTTCGGTGAAAAAGCGGGGAAAAACCGGTAAAAATTCAGCGTAAAACGCAGGAATCTGGGGGAAAAGCGGGGATTTGGGGGGCGGGGCGTGCCCAGGTGTGCCCAGGTGTGTCCCCACCCGACTCCTCGGCCTCGGAGGAATAGTCCTCGTCGCTGTCCTCCTCCTCCTCCTCGTCCTCCTCCGAGGGGTTGAAGGTCTCGTCCTCCAGCTCCGACTCCGACTCGCCCGGCTCCGCCTCCGAGCCCTGACGGACAGGTGAGCGACAGGTGAGGGACAGGTGAGGGACAGGTGAGTGGGTGGGTCCCCAGGTGTCCCCCAGGTGTCCCTGGATGTCCCCAGGTGTCCCCAGGTGTCCCTGGATGTCCACAGGTGTCCCCAGGTGTGCCCACCTCGCCCTCGGGCTCCAGGAAGCTCCACCCGCCCTGCTCGAAGAAGCCCTCGGGGTCGTCCACGATGGTTTTCATGATCTTGGTCCAGTTGAGCGACTGCACGCCCTCGGTGTACTTGAGGTCACACGAGCTGGGGGACAGGTGGGACAGGTGAGGGATGGGTGGGACAGGTGGGACAGGTGAGGGACAGGTGAGGGACAGGTGAGGGACAAGTTAGGCGGAAGAACAAAAAACAAAAAAACAAAATCGGCCATAAAACAGAAAAAAAAGCACCAAAAACCCTAAAAAAACCTGTCAGGAACCCCCCAAAAAATCACCTGAGAACATCAAAAAAACACCTGAGGACCCCAAGAGGCGCCTGAGAAATCTTAAGAAATATTTCAAACAAATCTAAAAAAGTATTTTAAATATTCTTATGAAAAAATCCCAAAAAATGTAAAAAAAAAAAAAAAACCTAAAAAAATCACCCCAAAAATGTTAAAAAACGTTTTTTTAAAAAACAAAAAAAATCTGAAAAAACATTTTTAAAAAGCTAAAAACAAATGCAAGAAATCTTGAAAGAGTCTTAACAGAAATCCTGAAAAACCTAAAAAAATTTTAAAGAAAATCCCCCTAAAAAAAATCTCAAAAAAAAATCTGAAATAAAATCCCAAAAAACGTGTAAGAAATCCCAAAAAATCTTTAAAAAAATCAAAAAAAATCTTTAAAAAATCCAAAAAAATCTTAAATAAAATCTGAAGAAATCTTAAAAAACTAAAAAAAAAACTTATATAAAATCCCAAAAACTCTTAAAACAAAATCTCAAGAAATCTTTCAAAAAATCCTAACAAAATAAAAAAAAATCTTAAAAAATTCAAAAAAAATCCCCAAAATTCTAAAAAAAAGCCCTAAAAAAATCCCCAAAACCCACAAACTCCCCCGGAAAGCCCCGAATCCGCTCACTTGAGCCACTCCTTGATGGGGTCGAGCGAGGCCACGGGGATGGCGTTGATCATGGTCACTTTGCGCGCGTAGTCCTTGTAGACGATGACCAGGTCGAAGTTCTTGAGGTGGAACTGGACGCGCTCGAAGTGGATCAGCTCCACCTCGTCCAGAGTGACCACGAACGGCGGCTGCAGAGCACGCCCGCGGTCACCGGGGGGCACCGGGGGCAGCTGGGGCACACCTGGACACACCTGGGGGCAGCTGGGGGCACCTGGGGGCACTTGGGATATACCTGGGGTCACCTGGGGGCACCTGGATACACCTGGACACACCTGGGACCACCTGGGACACACCTGGATACACCTGGGGGCAGCTGGGGGCAGCTAGGGGCACTTGGGATATACCTGGGGTCACCTGGGACACACCTGGACACACTTGGGGGGCACCTGGGGCACCTGGATACACCTGGACACACCTGGGATCACCTAGGACACACCTGGGGTCACCTAGACACACCTGGGGGCACCTGGATACACCTGGGACACACCTGGGGTCACCTGGGACACACCTGGGCACAGCTGGGACACACCTGGGGCACACCTGGACACACCTGGACACACTTGGGATACCTGGGGTCACCTGGGACACACCTGGGGTCACCTAGGCACACTTGGACACACCTGGGCAGACCTGGGACACACCTGGACACACCTGAGGTCACCTGGACACACCTGGGGTCACCTGGGACACACCTGCGGCACACCTGGGACACACCTGCGGCACACCTGGACACACCTGGGCTCACCTGGGACACACCCAGACACACCTGGGACACACCTGGGACACACCTGGGGCACACCTGGACACACCTGGGGTCACCTGGACACACCTGGGGTCACCTGGGACACACCTGGGGCACACCTGGGGTCACCTGGACACACCTGGACACTCCTGGGACACACCTGGGGCACACCTGGACACACCTGGGGCACACCTAGACACACCTGTGTCCCCACCTGTCCCCCCTGCCCGCCGGGCCCCAGCGGTCACTCACCCACTCGGTGCAGTTGACCAGGGCGCTGCTCGTGGGCTGCAGGAGGCAGGTGCTGCGGTAGGGGGCGCCGTTGAACCTGGAACGAGCCCCCCGAAAACCCCGGAATTCGCCCCGAAATTCAGGCGAACGGGGAAAGACCCAAAAATGGGGGAACGGACGCGGAATTCCCCAGAAGCGCCGGGTAGAATTGCGGGGATGGGAAAAGAAATCGGAGAAATGGGGAAAAGACCCCAAAAAGTGGGGGAAAGGTCCCAAAAGTGAGAAAAGACCCCAAAAAAGAAGGGTGGGGGGAAAATCCCAAAAATCGGGAAACTGCCCCAAAAACTACCCCACAAACACCCCAAAGAGACACCGGGAACGAGGAAAAGATCCCAAAAGTGAGGAAAGAACCTAAAAACCTGAGAAAAAAAACCCCCAAAAAGTGGGGAAAAGACCCAAAAATGGGTGAAAAGATCCCAGAATTCCCAAGGAGCCCCCAGACCCCCAGGAAATGACCCCAATTTCCCTTTTCTCTCCTCTTTTTCCCCCTTTTTTCTGACCACAAACACCCCGAAACTCCTCCAAACCCCCCAGAATTGCATTTTTTTCCCAAAATTCCTGTTTTTCTCCCCAGACTCACCCCAGCTCCCGGAAGGGCACCTCGAACTCCAGCTCCTCCTTGGTCAGGGCCTCGACCTTCTCGATGAAGTTCTTGAAGGCCGTCTTCAGCTTGTGCCGCATCTCCCGCTCCATCTGGGACCCCAAAATCCCGGGAAAACGCCCCAAAAATCCGTGGGAACGGCGGCCGGGACACGGGGAATGGCCAAACCCCCACGGAAATGAGCAAAAACCCCATGGAAATGGCCCAAAAACCGTGGAAATGGCCCAAAAAAGGTCTCCCGCTCCAACTGGGACCCCAAATCTCAGGAAAATGACCCCAAAAACATCTCCCACGCCATGTGGAACCCAAAATCCCGTAAAAATGACACAAAAACCCATGGAAATAACCCAAAATCGTGGAAACGATCCCAAAAAAACCATTGGAAAACCACCAAAAAAATGTTGAAAAACCCCAAAAAACTCAAAAAAGCCTCAAAAAACCCACCGGGAACGACCCCAGAACTGCCAGGATTGACCCAAAAACGCTGGGAACGACCCAGAAACGTTTGGGAATGTTCCGGAACGTCCCGAAATTCCCGGAACTGCCCCCAAGCTCCCACCTGCTCGGCGTAGAGGTCGTCGCGGTCGTGCATGTGCTGGTGTTTGCCCAAATCCGTGGTGATTTCCCCCACTTCGGTGTAGAACTGGACGTCCGTGTGCCGCTTCTTCCCGAACATGATGGCGTTCTGGGCGGAAAAAACGGGAATTCGGGAAAGTTCCAGGGGGGTTCGGAGCGAAACGCAGAAGCTCTGGCTCGAAATCCCCGGGTTTCAGCACCAAATTTGACGGTTTTGAGCCAAAATCAACAAATTTTAACTCAGAATTCCAGGGTCTGACCCAGAATCGTCCAATTCAGACTCAGAATTCCACGTTTCAACACAAAATTGCCAAATTTTGACCCAAACAAGTTTCAACCCAAACCCACAGAGCTTCATCCCAAAGCCACAAAGTTTTAACTTAAAACCACCAAGTTTCCCCCAAAACTGAGGCATTTCAACCCAAAATCATGGAATCCGTGGGTGTTGGACCCAAAACTGTGGCATTTGCCCCAAAATCCCGGGATTTCAACCCAAAATTGCAGATTTTTGACCTCAAATCGTTGGGTTTGACCCAACCCTGGAACTGCCCTAAAACCCAAAAACTTTCACCCCAAAATCCCGGGATTTCGCCCCAGAATCTCAGGGATTTCACCCAAAATTCCACGTTTTGACCAAAATCCGCGTTTTTCTCCCCAAAACGCCACCTTGAGGTGGAAGTGCAGCACGATGATCATCTCGCCGTCGCAGGGCTGGAACACGGCGTGCTTGATGTTGTTGTAGAGGATGTCCACCTTGTCCCCCCGCACCGACGTGAAACGGAACCCTGGGCGGTGAAAAAAAACCCCAAAACCCATGAAAATCACCCCAAAATCCATGAAATTCACCCCAAAATCCACGGGAACCCAAAAAACCCCATAGAAACCCTCAAGAAGCTCCAAGAAACCTCAAAGGAACCAAAAAAACCTTAAAAACCACCAAGAAACGCCAAGAAATTGTCAGGAAACGCCACAAGAACCTTGAGGAGCTCCAAAAGAACCTCAAGAAACCCCAAAAAACCTTGAGAACCCCCAAAAAAATCTCCAAAAAAACCTTGAAGAATCCCAAAAATACTTTGAGAAACCCAAAAAACCTTGTTAATACCCAAAAAAACCTTGAGGAACCCCAAAAAACCTTGAGGAACCCCAAAAATCCCCAAGAAACTCCAAAAAAACCTCACAAAACCTCCATGAAACCCCCTAAAACCTTCACCCCCTCCCCAAACCTGCACCCCAAATGCCCCCAAAGCAGCCCAAAATGCCCCAAATTCCCGTTTTTTGGGTCACCGTTGACGTGGGCCTCGAGCGCGCCCTGCATGCGCTTCTGGGCGATGTTGGGCCGGATGTAGAGGTCCTTCAGCTTGGGGTTGCTGCGGTTCAGGTTGATGACCAGCGAGTCCTGCTTCACGATGCCCTGCGGACGCGGTGGCCAGCGGTGACCGCTCGGTGACCAGTGACCGCCCGGTGGCCACTCAACAGCCAACGGTCACTCAACGAACATTTAATGACCGATGACCACTCAACGGCCACTCAAGGACCAACAATCGCTCAATGAACGTTTAATGACCAATGACCACCCAACAGCCACTCAATGGCCATTCAACGGCCACTCAACAATCATACAATGGCCAGTGACCATTCAACGGCTACTCGATCACTCACTGACCACTCAATGCCCAACTCCCTCTCAATGACCACCCAATAACTCCTCTACAACCATTCATTGACCGCTCCATGCCCACCCATCGTCCACCCAACAACCACCCAAAGACCATTACATGACCGCTCAACGTCCACCCAACACCCACTCAGCGACCGCTCTAAGACCACCCATTGTCCACCCAACAACAACTCAACGTCCACTCAACGACCACCCAACAACCGCTCAACGCCCACTCCCTGACCGCTCTCCAGCCCCTCGCTGACCACCAGCTAACCGCTGCCCACCTCCTTCTCCTTCTCCTCAGCCTCGCGGGTCTTGTAGCGCTTCTGCACCTCCTTGATGATGCGGAAGGCGTTCTGCAGGTTGGACGCCGGCACCGTCGACTCGCCCGGCGGCTTCAGGTTGGACGCCCGGTACGTTCTGCGGACAGAGCGGCCGCCGTGACCTCGCGGTCACCTCCGAGCGACCGCGCGGAGGGGGCGTGGAGCGGTCACCCACATCTCCTTGACGAAAGTGGCCTCGGGGTTGGGGAAGATGTTGCCCTCGTTGCGGCCCAGGGCGCTGCCCGGGCAGAAGAAGTTGATGCGCAGGTAGGTGTAGTCGCCTTCCACCGACATGCTGATGTTCTGGGCGGGAGAGAGCGCCGGAAAAAACGCGGGGTTAGGGGCGCGCGGATTTGGGGGGAAAAAAACGGGAATTTGGGGCGGTGCAAAAAGAAGTAAAAAAAAACGGGGTGGTGGGAGCCCAAAACATCCTTAAATTCAATGTGGGACCCAAAAAAAGCTCCGAAAAAGGTGGTGGGACCCCAAAACCACCTGAAATAGGGTGGTGGGACCCCAAACCCACACTTTCCTGTTTTTTAGAACAACTTGGGGTTTTTTGGAGTGATTTTGGTATTTTTGAGGTCGATTTTGGGGATTTCCCTCACAATTTCACCATTTCCATTGAAATTTCATCGTTTCTTGAACCGTTTCCGCCCCGTTTTCAACCGCTCCGACCCTGGGGTTTTCCCCCTTGTTTTTGGGGCGAATTCCCTGGATTTTGGGGCTCGTCCCACCTTGATGGTGGCGATGTGGAAGGGCGTGGCGATGCCGAAGACGGGCATGATGACGCTCTCGTACTTCTTGTCGATGTAAATCTTCATCTCCCGCACGTGCGGCTCCTTGGGCAGCAGCGCCGCGCTCTTGTAGGACACGTTCGACTTCCGCGCCCTGGAACGGGGCGAAAAGACGGGATTTGGGGAAAAAAAGCGGGATTTTGGGAAAAAAGTGGGGTTTTGGGGCATTTTGGGGAGTTTGGGGGGGATTTAGGGTGGGTGGGCAGCTCCTCAGCCACGCTCTTTTAGGGCGCGTTTGAGTTCCCCACTCTGAAATGGGGTGAAAAGTTGGGATTTTGGGGGGAAAATGGAGTGGGTGGTAGAATTTAGGGGGATTTGGGGCGGGAAATGGGAATTGAAGCAGGAATTGGGGCAGGAATCAGAAATTGGGGCCCAGATTAAGGCAAATCAGTTCGAAATTGGGACAACGGGGCAGAAACCGCGGCGGGACCCAGGGACGGCGCCGGGAACGGGGAACGCGGGACGGGAAACGGGGCGAATCCCGGTACTTTTGGGTCTGCTGCTCGCCGCGCTGCTCCGTCAGGCGCCGCCGCGCATCCTCGTTGAGCTGCGTGGCCAACTCCTTCTGGTGCGCCCGGCGCTTCTCCTCGGCCGTCAGCTCGTTCTGGGGGGCACCGAGGGGTCAGCGCGCGGCCGGAGCGCGGCCGGGGAGCGGCCAGGGCGCGGTCAGGGGGAGGGGACCCACCCGCGTGCGCTCGGTCAGGAGGGCGGCGCGGGAGCTGCGGCCCAGGAGGTCCTCGGCCGCGTCCTTGTCCGGCTCCTCCTCGTCCTCGTCTTCGTTCTGGGTGGAAAAACGGGGAAATGCGTGAGGCAAAAACCGCAGCCTGAAATCCCCAAAACCCACCCAGAATTCCCACGGAATCCAATGGAAAAACCCCGAATTCCATCCCGAGCGGCTCCTGCTGCAGGGCGGGAAACCCCCCTCAGAAAACCTCCCACCAAAATGAAACAAAACCCCCCGAATTTTACAGAGAATTCCACCCAAAACAGCTTTTCCCTGTCACCTCTGAAGCTTTTTCCCGAAAAGCCCCGATTTGGGCCCAAATCCCGCGCTCACCTTGAGGAAAATTCCAACGTTTTTCACCTTTTTCTTGACGGACGTGAGGACCACGGCAGGGCCGTCCTGTAGGGAGCAGTAAGGGGCCAGGGAGAGACGCGATTGGTTGAGAGGATGGGAAGGGAGAACGTGATTGGCTGAAAGGATGGGAAGGGAGAACGCGATTGGCTGAGAGGAGAAGGCACAACGCCATTGCCTGAGGGGAGGCCATGATTGGCCATGGGGAGCGAGGACGTGATTGGCCGAGGGAAACAACACACGCCATTGGCCAGCGGGCGAAGAAGAAAGGCCGTGATTGGTCGGTATCAGATTAGGCCCCTGTGATTGGCCAGCAGCAGAGCAGGGACCCCTGTGATTGGCTGGCTGTGGCCCCACCCACCTCGTCCACCATGACGGTGTCGCCGATGAAGAGCGCGTACGTCCGCTCCTCCGGCCGCTTCCCCTCCTTGTTGGGCAGCTCCGAGAGCCCCACGTTGATGCTGAAAACCATCCCTGGACCGAGGAGAAAAAACAGGATTTAGGTAAAAAAACATAAAATAAAAAAATTCCCGGGGAAGAAACGGGTTTGGGAGAGGTTTGGGGAGTGGGGGCGGGGAAGGATTCGTGAGGGGGAGTTTTGGCGGGAAAGGCGCTCGAGGGAGCCAAAGAGGGATTTTAGGAGGAAAAAGGGAAATCTGAGAGGAAAATTGTGGCTTTGTGGAAAAATGATGGATTTGGGGAGAAAAATGATGATTTTCGGTAGCAAAGCGATAATTATTCAAGGAAAAATATTAATTCTGATGAAAACAACAAAGCTTTTGGAGAGAAACGATTCTGAGAGGAAAAAATTGTGATCTTTAGGGGAAATTTAACAATGTATGGGAGAAACTATGACCTTGGCAGG
Organism: Lycocorax pyrrhopterus obiensis; assembly: GCA_014706295.1. Lineage (NCBI taxonomy): Eukaryota > Metazoa > Chordata > Aves > Passeriformes > Paradisaeidae > Lycocorax > Lycocorax pyrrhopterus. Next base: position 57,226 of record JACSVZ010000059.1, read on the forward strand.
AAAATACTGATTTTAGGGGACAAAATCATGGTATTACAGGAAAAACGGTGATTGTGGGGTGGAAAAGGGAGATTTTGGGGCAGAAAAGGCAGACTTCAGGGTGAAAAGGGGGATTTTGTGCCTCTTACCCTTCTTGAGGCGCTGCTGATTTTTGCTGTTGATGACCAGGGAGCCCTCGCGGAACTCGATGCCCATCGCGAACCTGGAACCCCCGGGTGACCCCAAAATGACCACCACGACCCCAAAATGACCCCAAAATGACCACCATGACCCCTCAATGACCCCAAGCCTTCCCCAATGACCCCTCAATGACCCCCAGCCGTAATGACCTCAATGACCGCGCAATGACCCCAAACCTCCCCCAATGACCCCACCCCCCCCCCCCGACCCCAAAATCCCCCGCTCTCACCCCAAATTCTTGGTGATTTTGCCCAGCAGCTCCGGCCGCTGCTTCTTGACCACGTCCATGACGGCGGCGTAGACGTCGCAGAGCTTCGCGCCTGGGGCGGTCACTCGGGGTCACTCAGGGGTCAGTGGGGGAAGGGGTTGGGGTCATTGGGGGGTGGGGGTCACTCGGTGGTCACTCAGTGGTCGCTCAGTGGTCACCGGGGGGGTCATCGTGATCATTGTGGGATCACTGGGGGGGTGACTGGGGGATTGTTATGGGGTCACTCTGTGGTCACTCAGCGGTCACTCGGGGCCACTGACCGTGCCGCAGGAAGCCGCAGCAGCCACTGGGGGATGGCTACAGGGTCACCATGGGGTCAGTGACGGCCGGGCAGTTACGGGGTCACTGTGGGGTGCCAGCGGTCACGCGGGGGTCACTGAGCGGTCACTCGGGGGTCACTCGGGGCCACTGACCGTGCCGCAGCTCGCGGATCAGCACGTCCTGCAGGCTCAGCAGGAAGCCGTAGTGGTCCTGCATGTCCTGGGGCGGGTCCACCATGAGCGTCCGCACCAGGTTGGAGCAGTAGGACTTGTAGCGGATGCCCATGGAGCAGGTGATGGCCCCGAAGTGCATGTGGCTCTTGTCGCTGCGGGGGAAACGGGGTGAGAAATGGGGGAAACGGGAAAATCGGGGGGGGAAAAAAATGGGGGTTCGGGGGGGAAAAGAAAACGGGGAGAAAACGGGGAAAAAACGGGGAAAAAATGGAGAAAAAGGGGGAAATATGGGGAAAAAAACAGGGAAAAAAATGGGTGAAAACAAGGGAAAAAATGGGGGTTCAGGGGAAAAAAAATGGGGAAAAAATGAGGAAAATATGGAGAAAAAACAGGGGAAAATGGGGAAAAATGGGGAAAAAAATGGAGGAAAAATGGGGGGTGTGTGGAAAAAAAAAGAGGAAAAAATGACGGGTTAGAAAAAAAAATTTTAAAAAGAGGATTTTAGGGATAAAGGAAGGGAAAAGGGGAAGATAAAGGGGGGAAAAGAGCCCCAAACCCAATATCGGGATGGAAATCCTAATGTTGGGATAGCAAAGGCCAATTTTGGGGCAGAAATCCCAACTTGGGGGCAGAAAGGGGCCAATTTTGGGTGTGAAACCGCAATTTTGGTGTGTAAAACCTCAATTTCGTCAGAAACCCCCGATTTTGCTGCAAAAACTCAGAAAAAGGGCTAATTCAGGTTGGGATTTTGGGATTTCTGGGAATTTCGGGATTCCCCTCACCTGACCACGCTGAACTTGAGGTTGTAGTTGCCGCCGCTCTGGATGATGGGGGGGTAGCACATCTCCACGGCCGAGGGGTCAGCTCCGGCCAGGTACTTCTTCTCCTCGATGGCCTTCTCCACCGCCTCGGCCAGCTTGCTGTGGCGCACCTTCTGCAGGGCGTGACGTCACCGTGAGGTCACGGTGAGGTCATGGTGACGTCACGGGGGCGCGCGGAACGGGGGACGGGCGCCGGTCACAGAAATTCGGTCTCAAAACGCCCGTTTTTGGACAGAATTGACCTCAAAGTGCTCATTTTTAGAACAACTTGACCTCAAAGTACCCTTTTCTGGACCAAATTGACCCCCAAACGCTCATTTTAGTGCCAAATTGCCCTAAAAACGCTGGGATTTGGACAAAATGGATTATTTTCATCTAACCTAACCTCAAAACTCTAATTTTTGGTCCAAGCTGACTTCAAACCCCCCATTTTTGGCCCACCCCGCCCCGAAACGGCCGATCCCCTCCCCGACCTCGTCGGCGTCGACGATCTCCATGACGCGCTCCTTGAAGAACTTGGTGAAGACCTCGGAGGTGATGGCGGCCGCCTTGCGCATCAGCTGCAGCTCCACGTCCTCCTTGGCCGCCATGGCCTGGGCCACGGCCGCGCTGACGTCCACCTGCGGTCAGCGGGACGGGCGTGGGGCTGGGGGCCGGCCATCCGGACCCAACTCCAACTCCTCCAACCCAACTCCGACTCTTCCAACCCAACCCCAACTCTTCCAACCCAACCCCGACTCTTCCAACCCAACTCCGACTCTTCCAACCCAACCCCAACTCTTCCAACCCAACTCTGACCCTTCCATTCCAACCCCAACCCAACTCCAGCCCATCCAACCCAACCTTCTCGAAGCCCTCCTTGCTCAGGGCGTCGTTCCAGCTCTTCATGAACTCCCCCGGGAATTTGTCCTTGGAGAAGACCCCGAGGCGCCGCCCGCCCCGGCTGCTCTTGAGGGCCTCGATGAGCTTCTCAAAGTTGGCCTTGTTGCTCTCGTTCTGCAGGGAGGGACGGGCGGTGGGTGGGGCCGTGGAGGGGCGGGGCGGCCACGCCCAGCCCCGGGTTCCCAACCCAACTTTAACTCTTCCAACCCAACTCCAACTCAACTCCAACTCTTCCGACCCAACTCCAACCTTTCCGACCCAACTCCAACCTTTCCAACCCAACTTTGACCAATCCAACCCAACTTTGACCCTTCCAACCCAACTCCAACCCCCCTCAGGGGAACCCAAAGACCCCCCAAGACCCCAAAGTGACCCCCAGGACCCCCAAGGACCCTCTAAACCGAGCAACGACCCCCAAATGACCACCCCCAACCCCAACTGGAACCCCCTTAAGCCCAGCGCTGACCCCCAGATGCCCTAAACCCCGGAACGACCCCAAAACCGACCCCAAGCCCCGTCCCGAGCCCCCACCTTCTCTCGGACCAGCAGAGTGACCGCCGGGAGCCCATTGGCCCCCTCGCCGCCCTTCCCTTGGGCCACCTGCTTGAGGAACTCGACCTTCTTGCGGCTGGCCAGGAACAGGACACGCTCCTCGCAGAACAGCATCACCGTGTCGGTCAGCTCGTACCCGAACAGCCACGTCTGCGGGGAAACGGGGCTGGGAGCGGGGAAAAACCCCGAGGGGAGCGGGGAAAACCCCAGAGGGGAGCAGGGAAACCTGGGGAAAAAACTGGGAAAAAATGGGAAAAAATAGGGAAAAAAACGGGGAAAAAATGGGGGTTTGGGGGAAAAAAACGCCCAAAGGAACTGGGGAAGACTCCACAAGGGAGCAGGGAAAACCCCAAAAATAAAAGGAAAACCCCAAAAGTGTGGGGATCCTGCCAAAAATGACGTGGAAGCTCCCGGAAATGATGAGAATTCCCCCAAAAATAAAAGGAAAATCCCCGAATTATGTGAGCCCCCTAAAAATGAGGGAATTCACCCAAAAATAGGAGAATCTTCCCCAAAAACGGTGAAAGCCACCCAAAAAAATAAAGGAAATTTCTGCAAAAACTACAGGAGTACATTAAAAAGTTTATGAGAATCTGTTAAAAAACTATGGGAACACCTTAAAAAACTAGGAGACCCTAAAAAAATATTGGGAACTCTCTCAAAACAATAAAAACTCCCTAAAATGCGATGGGAACGGCCCTAGAAAACGTTGGGAAAACTCTAGCGGATGGGAACCCCCCTAAAAATTATGGGAATCCCCTAAAAAAATAATGGGAACCCCCCAAAATTAATAGGAATTTTGGGATCCCACCTCAGGGGTTTTGGGATCCCCCCTCAGGGATTTTGGGACGCTCCTCATGGGTTTTGGGGCCCCCTCAGGGGTTTTGGGGCCCCCTCACCTGCAGCGCCGTGGATTTGGCGTAGACGATCTCCTCGTCCACCCCCACGGCCACCACAATGGCATCGACGCCCCCGAACTCATCCTCCCCTTTCTGGGGGGGACAGGCCAGGCTCAGACCCCCCCCCAAAAAAGAACCTTTCCCAAATTAACCCCGATTCCCCGAAAAAATCCCGGTAATATCCCCAAACTCCCACAAATTCACCCCAAATTCCACCCAAGCACCCCCAAATTCACCTCAACCCCCCCCAAATTCCAATCAAGCCCCCCCAATTCAACTCGAATCCCTCAAATCCAACTCAAATTTTCCCAAATTCACCTCAAATCCCCCCCAATTCAACTCGAACCCCCCTAATTCAACTCGAACCCCCCCAATTCAACTCGAATCCCTCAAATCCAACTCAAATTTCCCCAAATCCAACTCAAATCCCCCCAAATTCAGCTCAGGCCCCCCCCCAAATTCTCCCTCAGGCCACTCCCCCACCTCATCCCCACCCCTCCCGGCCCCTCCCCCACCCCAAACTCCCCCCTCACGCCCCCCCGCGCCCCTCCCCCCCCCCGATCCCCCTCACAGCCCCCACCCCCGCCCTCCCCCACCTGCCAGCTCGCGTAGAGCCGCCGCAGCCGCCGCGAAAAGGCCTCGCGGTCCAGGCTGAGCGCCATGAGGGGGCCCAGCCGGGGCGAGCGGCCCCCCGGGACCCTCTGGGCTCGTCCGGGTCCCCCCGACGGGACCCCCCCCCCCCCCGGGACCCCCCCGAGTCGCCGCCGCCGCCGCCGCCGCCGCCTCCTCCTCCTCCCGCGCCGCGGCGTCCCCCCGGAAGTGCGGCCTGAGGGGAACTTCCGCTTCCGGGGCGGCGGGAAAAGGGCGGGACAGGAGGGGGCTGAGGGGGGCCCGCGTCACGTGACGGGGGAGAGGCGGGAAACGGGAACTGAGGGGCCGCTGTCACGTGACGGGGAGAGGCGGGAAACGGCGGGGGTGGTGAGGGGGGAGCGCCGGTTTCTCCTGAGGGGAAAAGCGAGCAATGGAGGGCGGGAGGGGAAACGGGGAACACCGAGGGGAGTGGAGGAAAACGGTAAAACCGGGGAAGGAAGCGGTTCCTTTGTCACGTGACGGGGGAGACCGGAAATGGGAACTGAAGGGGCGCGGTCACGTGATACAGGAACGGCGGGCGGAATTGCGCAGTTCCTGCGTCACGTGATCAAGGAGGGGCGGGAAACGGGAGCTGAGGGGGCCGCTGTCACGTGACGGGGAGAGGCGCGGGAAAATCGTGAGGGGGAGGAAGCGGGAAATGCCGGGAGGGGGGAAGGACACGATTTACGTGAAGGAAGGAAGAGGGAAACGGAGGGAAGAGAGAAGCGGGAACTGCCGGGGGGGAAAGCGGCTCCTTTCTCGCGTGACGGGGGAGGAGGGAAAGGGGATCTGAGGGGGGCGTCATCACGTGATACGGGAATGCAGGAAAGGGGGGGAAATGGCGCTGCTCCTGCATCACGTGATGGCGGAAGAGGCGGGGAAATCGTGAGGGGACGGGATCACGTGACGGGGGAGAGGCGGGAAAATCGTGAGGGGACGGGATCACGTGACGGGGAGAGGCGGGAAAGTCATGGGGAGATCACGTGATGCGGGAAGAGGCGGGAACATTATGAGGGGACGTGATCACGTGACCAGAAGAGGCGAGAAAATTGTGAGGGGATGGGATCACATGACCAGAAGAGGCGGGGAAAACCGTGAGGGGACGGGATCACGTGACCAGAAGAGGCGGGAAAATTGTGAGGGAACGGGATCATGTGACCTGAAGAGGCGGGAAAATCGTGAGGGGACAGGATCATGTCACCTGAAGAGGCAGGAAAGTTGTGAGGGGACGGGAATCACGTGACCAGAAGAGGCAGGAAAGTTGTGAGGGGACGGGATCACGTGACCTGAAGAGGAGGGAAAATCATTACGGGACGTGATCACGTGACCTGAAGAGGCGGGAAAGTTGTGAGGGGACAGGATCACGTGACCAAAAGAGGCGGGAAAGTTGTGAGGGACGGGATCACATGACCTGAAGAAGCGGGAAAGTCGTGAGGGGGAGCTCGGCGAGCGCCATCTGGCGGTGAGGCAGGGAAATGTGCGTGTGGGATCATTAATTACTGGGGGTGTTTAATTAAAGGAGTCTGCTACAGCGAGGGACGAATCAAAGGAGGTACGTAAGAACCTTAATTAGCAATTAATTAGAGGAAAATTACTCATAGCGCTCGCTCCATTTCCAAACCTTTTATTAAAAAAAAAACCCACCAGGCCCCTCCCGTCCCGCCAGCCCCACCCCGAGTGACCCCGCCCCTTTCAGCCCTGCCCCGCTTAGCCCCGCCTCCCACCCCGCCCCCCTATGACACAGAGACATTTTACATATTTATATAAATATGGGGAGGGGGGCGTGGCCCCAGCGGAAAAGGGGCGGGGTTTAATCAGAGTCGGAAGTGGGCGGCAACATGGGGTCGGCCAGCAGGGGGCAGCACCCACTTCCTGCTTCTGCTTCCTCTTCTGCTTCCGGCCGGAAGCGTGGGGGCGGGGCCAAGGAAGGTGAGGCCACGCCCCCTCCACCGCTGGCCCCGCCCCCCATCAGCGCCACCATCTTGGAAAGGTCCAAACCTGAGGGGGGGGAGGGGAGGAACTGGGGGGAGGAGAGAAAAGGGATTAATGCGGGGTGGGGCTTAAATGGGCGTGGTCAGCACAAGCCACGCCCCCAACTCGAAAAAGAGACATAAAACACTTAAAACTGCCCCCAAATTATTAAAATCCCCCAAATTCTAGGGTGTGCCCACCCCTAAAAAGGAGCGGGAGGGGCCGGGACACCCCGGAACAAAATGAGGGGGATCCGGCCCCTCCCCTACCCCAATTTTAGGGAATTCTGGGGATTTCTGGGCATTCCCAAAGTACCTTTTTCCGGTGCCACTTTTCCCGTCGCTGCTCCATGAACTGCAGAGGAACGACAAGACAATTTGGGGGATTTTTGGAGAATTCAAGAGGTTTTGGGGCGGATTCAGCAGTTTCGGGGCGAAGTCCAGGGATTTCGGGGCTCACCGGGAGCAGCCGGGGGTCGGCGAATTCGGGGGCGTCGCTGCGGGGGGGGGGAGGGGCCACCACGACGCTCTCGGGGTCCCCCCCGGGGTCTCGGAGCCCCTCGAGGCAGCGCAGCTCCAGCTTCGGGGAGAAAAACGCCAATTTTGGGAGAAAAAAAACGCCGAAAATCAGGAAAAAATCCCGAATTGCGTTAAAAACCACCCAAATTTGGGGTGAAAACGGCGGTACCCCAAAATTTTGAGGGGTTTTGAGGCTCTGAACCCCTCAGGGGCTCCCCAAAATTCCGACCCCCAAATTTGGGCGCAAAACCCCCAAAATCCGACAGAAAACTCCCAAATTTTGGCGTAAAACCCCCAAAATCTGACGGGAAACCCCACATTTTCTCGGTTTCCCCCCAAAATCCGGGCGTTTAAACCCCCGAATTTCAGCAGGGCGGGCCCCGAACTCCCTAGAAATCGGGGCGCGGCCCGGAACGCCCCCGAAATCGGGGTTTTTAGCCCCAAAACCGCCCTCACCTCCACCAGCTTCTTGCTGTTCTTCTTCTGGGGCGGGGGTCCCCGCGCGGCCCCGTTGGGCCCCAGCCGGTGCTTCTGGAAGGTCAACTTCAGCCCCTCCTCCTGCGGGAAGCGCCGCCCAATTGGGGCAAAACCCGGCGGGATCGGGAAAAAACCCGCAGGCTCCCCGTGGAGGGTGGAGATTTTGGGTGGAAAAGCCCCGGGTTCGGGCACTCACGTCTTTGATCTGGACGGTGAACTCCTTGTCCTGGTGGCGCCCGCGGGGGGAGGGGAAGGGGGGGGGAGGGGCCTGCGGAGGGGGCGGGGGAGGGGCGGGCTCGGGGAACCCCCCCGGGACCCCCCCCGAAATCCTCGTGGAGGGGGGGGAGGGGCGGCCCCTCCCCCGCCGTCAGCACCGCCCGGCAGATCAGGTCCAGCCTCCGGATCAGCGCCCGGTCCTGGGGCGAAAAACGGCGGTTTTGGGAAAAACGCCGGAGTTCCGCCATCCTGGAACCCCCAGGATTTTGGAGGTTTTTGGGGTTTTTTGGGGGGTTTTTTTTTTGTACCTTGGGCCAGTAGAGGAGATTCCGGGGCGCAGGGTGGGGGAGGGGCGGTTTGGGGGAGCCGCCCTCGCCCGAGGGGGGAGGGGAATCCTCGTCCTCCCCCTCCCCTTCCTCCTCCTCCTCGTCCTCCTCCTCATCCTCGTCCTCCAGAGGCTCCGGCCCTGCACAACGGGGACCCCAAAAACGCATTAAACCTCCCCAAAAATCTCCCCCTTTTTCCCCCAAAACTCAGGCTCCCTTTTCCCCCAAAACCCCGTTTTTCCCCCAAAACCCCATTTTTCCCCCAAAACCTCACCTCCCTCCTCTTCCTCCTCCTCCTCCTCTTCTTCCTCCTCGCTCTCCTCCTCCTCCTCCTCCTCCTCCTCCCTCTCCTCCCGGCTCCTCCTCTCCATCCCCGTCCCCGCCGTGGCCGCCGTCCCCTCCTGGCCGTCCGCGGCTCCGGTGCCGCCGCCGGTGATGCCGCCGGTGCCGGTGCCGGGCGTGGTGATGCCGCCGCGCAGCAGCGCCCCGCGCAGGCCGTGCCGCGCCGCCGCCCGCAGCAGCTCCGCGTCGTGCACGCCCCGCAGCCACCAGGGCGGCAGCGGCGGCGCCGGCGGCGGCACCACCCGCGACAGCAGCGAGCCCAGCGCCGGGTGCGGCAGCACGCGCTCCCGCAGGCACCGCAGGAGAGAGAGACGGCGCAGGCAGCGCAGCGCCAGGGACGGGGACACGGGCAGGGGCGGCGGGGACAGCGGCGGTGGCACTAAAACAGAGAGAAAAAACGGGGAAATTGGTTAAAAACGGGGTAAAAATGGGGGTTTGGGGCTGTCCCGGCACCGCAGCAGCGACAGACAGCGCAGGCAGCGAAGGGCCAGGGACGGGGACACGGGCAGGGGCGGCGGGGACAGCGGTGGCGGCACTGGAATGGAACAGAAAACGGTTAAAAATGAGTTAAAAATGAGGAAAAATGGGTAAAACCCAGGATTTGGGACCCAGCCGGGGCACCGCAAGAAAGGGGAAAACGGGTTAAAAACGGGATTTGGGACAGTGGCGGCGGGGACAGCGGCGGGGGCACTGTGAGAGAGAGAAAAAACGGGAAAAAATGGTTAAAAATGGGTTAAAATGGGGGTTTTGGCAGCGGCGGCATTGGGGACAGCACTGGGTCACTGTGAGAAAGAGAAAATGGGGTTAAAAACGGGCATTTTGGGACAGCGGTGGTGGGGACAGCAGTGGTGGCACTGAAAGGGAACAGAAACGGGGAGAATGGTTAAAAACGGGGTAAAAACGGGGTTTTGGAGGTTGGGAGTTGGGGAAAACGAAGGAGGACCCTGAATTCCCCCAAAATCCCCCCAAACCTCCCTGAATCCCTGCAGTTTTGGGATTAAACCTCCTCGATTTGGGTTCAAACCCCCGAAATCGCGGGAATTCGCAGCATTGCCCTCCCCAGAAGCGGCAGGGACGCCCTAAACCCTCCCGAACCGCTCCTATTTTGGGCCTAAACCCCTCGATTTGGGGTTAAACCGCCCGATTTGGGGTCGGAACCCCCTGAGACCTCCCGGAACGCCCGAAATTGCCCGAAACCCGCGGAACAGAGCCCGTTACCGTCTCCGGGCGCCGGCGGCAGGCGGCAGACCTGCCGGCACATGGCCACGAAGCCGTGGTAGAAGCGGGTCAGGTCCTCGTCCGAGCGGCGCTCGAGGTTGGCCAAGGCGCGGAACCGCCCCCAGCGGAACCGGCCCGAGCCCGGCTCCAGCTCCACGCCGAAGGTCGAGGCCACGCGCAGGAAATCCGCCTGCTCCCGGCGCGTCCAGCTGGGGGCGGGGACGGGAACGGTGAAGAAACGGCGAGAAACGGCGAAAAAACGGCAAGAAATGGCGAAAAAACGCTGAAGATCGGTGAAAAAGGGCAAAAAAAAAAGGGGGAAAACCAACCAGAAACCCCCCAAACCACCCCAAAAGTCGAGGCCACTGGGAAATGGGAAAAACGGTGAAAAAATGGGGGAAAATGGTGAAAAAATGGGGAAAATGGTGAAAAAACAGGAGAAAACGGGAAAAAATGGGAAAAAAATAACTCGGAAATACCCAAAAACCCCCAAAACCACCCCAAAAGTCGAGGCCGCGCGCAGGAAATCCGAGTGATCGTGGCAAACCCAAGTGGGAATGGGAAAACAGCCAAAAAACGGGAAAAACGGGGTAAAAACCCCAAAAAACGGCAAAAATCCACCCAAAAATGCCAAAGGAAAGGTCCTGGAAGGGCGAAATTCAGATTGTGATGGACCCAAAAGTGACAAAAATAAAGGATTTTGGGGTTCTGAACCCCAAAACAAGAAAGATTTGGGATTGTGAGACCCAAAAACATCAATTTTGGGTCTTGAACCCCAAACCCGCCTTGAGAAGGTCCTGGAAGGGTAAAAAGCAACAGAAATCCGACAAAAAACGAAGAACTTGGGGCTCCCACCCCCCCCAAAAATTCACCCTTGGGGTTTTCGGGGCTGCCCAACCCGAATTTGGGGGTCCTGGCCCCCGAAAACCCTCCCGGAGCCCCCCAGCACCCCCCCAGCCCCCGTACCGCTGCTGCTTGTCGCGCCGGGCGCCGTCATGGCCGCGCCGCTGCCGCCGCCGCTCGCCGGGGGGGTCCCGGGGCGGCTCCCGGGGGTGGTCCCGGGGGTGGTCCCGGCTCCCAGCCCTCTGGCACGCCCCGATCAGGCGCCGGAAGCGAGCGGTCAGCGCCGACCCCGCCGGCCACGGCGGCTGCGGGCCCGAGCCGGCCGGGGGGCCTGGGGGGGGGAGGGGCAGGACACGGGGTCAGTTTGGGGTCATTTGGGGGGTCCTGGGGTCAGTTTGGGGTCATTTGGGTCAGCCTGGGGTCAGTTTGGGGTCAGTTTGGGGTCATTTGGGGTCACTTTGAGGTCAGTTAGGGTCAGTTTGGGGGTCCAGGGGTCACTTGGGGGGGGGGGTTGGGGCCATTTTGGGGGTCTAGGGGTCACTTTGGGGGTCCTGAAGGGGACACGGGGTCAGCTGGGGGGTCCTGGGGGTCCCTTTGTGTTTTGGGGGAAAACGGGGCAGTTTTGGGTCGGTTTTGGGTAATTTTGTGGGGTTCGGGAAAACTCCGGGGGCCTCGGGGTGGATTCTGGGGGGATTCGGGCGGATTTCGGGCGACTCCGGGAGGTTTTAGGGGATTTCCGAAGGGATTTCGGGGGATTTCAGAGCGTTCCGAGGCATTTCTTCGAGGGAATTTCAGGGTAAGTTTGGGGGATTTCGGGGCATTCCAGGCCCCCCTTTACCTTCGTCCCCGTCCACCACCGAGATCTCCTCGTCCAGCCCGGCCAGGGGGTCACTCTGGGGGGGGTCACGGGGTCACCAAAGTCCCCAAAACCCCCCCCCTTCAAAATCAGAAATTTTGGGGAGAAAAAACGGGAATTCGGGGGATTTTGGGGGATTTCCCCCCTTTTTTTACCTCCTCTCCGCCCCCCTGGAGGGGTTTGTACTCGGGGTCCTCGGGGTCTTTGTCGAAATCAGCCCTGGAGAGACCCCAAAACTCCCTGAATTCACCCCAAAACCCCCCGGATTCAGCCCGGAAACGCCGGGCGGACCCAAAATCCCGGGAATTCGGCCCAAAACGCCGGGGGTGCCTCAGCCCTGGAGCTGAACTCAGCCCGGCCCCGGGGCCGGTCGGTATTAGCATGGCTGGGTCATCAGGGGCACCCCGGTTTGGGGGGAAATCCCCGAGTTTGGGGGGTTTGGGGATCCCCGAACGGCTGCAAACCCAGAATCCCTCAAACCACCCCAAAAACAGCTCGAAATTCACCCAAAACGACCCCGAATTCCCCAAAAATCACCCCAAAACCACCTCAAATATACCCAAAACCACCCAAAACCACCCCAAATCCCCCCAAACACCAAAAATCTCTCCAAACTGCCCCAAAACCACCCCAAACCACCCCAAACCTCCCCAAATCCACCCCAAATTCCCCCAAACCCCCCCGATTTCGGGTCTCTGCCCCCGCTCACCCCTCGGGCCCCTCCAGGCGCTGCTCGGCCGCCACGGCCGTGGCATCGGGGCCGCCGGCCTTGGCCAGGAAACACAGGGCGGGGTCTGCCCGCATGGTGTGGTACCGCTCGTACCCTGAAAGCCCCGAAACCGCCCCAAAACGGGCTCAGGCAACGAAAAACAGCAAAAAACCCCGTAAAAACAGCCCTAGACACACCCAAAACACACCAAAACACACCCAAAATACACCAAAACATCCCCAAAATAACCCCAAAACGCAGAGCGGGGTCTCCCCTCATCGTGTGAGGCCTCTCATACCCTAAAAACCCCAAAACCGCCCCAAAACCGCCCAAAATGTCACGAAAACAGCGAAAAACCCTGTGGAAATAATTCTAAATACCCTGAATCTGCCCCTAAAATAGCCTTAACCCCAAAACAGCGAAAAACACCACAAAAACACTCCTGGATGCACAGAAAACACCCCAAAATACCCCAAAATACCCCAAAACTTTCTCAGTCCCCCTCCGGCCGCCCCAAAATCCCCCAAACCACCCCAAAAACGTCTCAAGGCCCCTCAAATCCTCCCCAAAAACACCCCAAACTCCCCCAAAAACACCTCAAATCCCCCCAAAAACACCTCAAACCCCCCAAAAACACCTCAAACCTCCCCAAAACCCCTCGAACCCCCCCAGAACCCCAAAACTGCCGGAATTTGCCCCGGTACCGTGCTTGAAGACCCCGATGAGCAGGGACTTGTCGGCCTCGGGGTCCCACCAGGCCGTGGGCACCTCCAGCTGCTCCAGCAGCGGGAACCAGATGTGGACGTCGCTGGGGACGGGGACAGCGGGGTCAGGGGACCCCGAAAACGGAGCAGGGACCCCGAAAACGGGAAGAACGACCCCGAAAACGGGGAGAATGACCCCAAAAATGGGGAGAGCCACCCCGAAAACAGGGAGAACAACCCCAAAAATGGGGAGAACGACCCCAAAAACGGGAAGAACGACCCTGAAAACGGGGAGAACAACCCCGAAAATGGGGAGAACAACCCCAAAAATGGGGAGAGTGACCCCAAAAATGGGGAGAACGACCCCAAAAATGGGGAGAGCGACCCTGAAAATGGGGAGAACGACCTCAAAAAAGGGGGAAGCGACCCTAAAAATGGGGTGAAATCGGCTTAAAACGGCCCCAAAACGTGGTGGAATCGGCTGAAATCAACCCAAAAACGCGGCTGGAGAGCCCCAGATCCCCCGAAGTCCCCCCCATAAAAACCCCAAAACCGCCCCAAAACTGCCCCAAAGACCCTCAAACCACCCCGAAACCCCCAAATTCACCCCAAATCCCTCCCAAAATCCCCCCGAAATCTCAAGAACTCCCCCCAAAATCCTCCATAAAAACCCCAAAACCGCCCCAAAAACCCTCAAACCACCCTGAAACCCCCAAACCCCCCCAAATTTACCCCATATCCCTCCCAAAATCTCAAGAACTCCCCCCAAAATCTCCCATAAAAACCCCCAAACCACCCCAAAAGGGTCTGCAGACCCCCAAACCACCCCAAAACCCTCCCCAAAATCCCCCAAACCGCCCAAAAAAAAACCCAAATCCCCCCCCACCACAAATCTCCTCAAACCACCCCAAAAAGCCTCCGGAGACCCCAAAACCCCACAAAAAGCCCCAAAACGCCGCACCTGGCGCTGGCCCCCGCCAGGACCTTGTCGGCCTGGTCGCCGATGACCTCGTGCCGCAGGAAGTAGAGCATCCTCACTCTCAGCAGCACCCTAAAAACAGCGGGGTTCGGGCAAATCCCGCACACAAAAAAAAACCACCACAAAAACCCGAAATCCCACAAAAAACCCCAAAATCCCACAAAAAACCCCAAATCCCACAAAAAACCCCGGAATCCCACAAAAACCCACCCCAAAAAACCCCCAAACCCCACAAGAAAAACTCAAAATCCCACAAAAACCCCGAAACCCCACAAAAACCCCAAAACGCCCCAAAAACCCCCAAAATCCCAATGTTTTGGGGCCGCACTTGCTGCTCTGGTGCCGCAGGTGCTTCCGGTAGCCCTCGTCCTGCAGCAACCCACAAAAAACCCCAAAACTCCCCCAAAAAACCCCAAAATCCCACAAAAACCCCACAAAATCCCCAAAACGCCCCAAAAACCCCCAAAACCCCAACGTTTCGGGGCCGCACTTGCTGCTCTGGTGCCGCAGGTGCTTGCGGTAGCCCTCGTCCTGCAGCAGCCCCTCGGGGTCGTGGCGCCGCAGCCACTCGGCCCCGAACGGCTCCGGCCCCGCCGGCGGCGCCTTCGGCGGCTTCTTGCCCTTGCGGCCGCGGGGCGGCGGGAGGGACGCGCCTGTGGGGCGGAGGTCAGCGGTCAGCGGTCAGTGGTCAGCGGGGAGGGAAAGGGGCCGGAGAGCCCCAAACGGCCCCAAAATGGGGCGGGACGGCCCCGGAGATCACCGAGATCTTCCAGAACTTCCCGGGGGGTGACCCCAAAGAGTCTTAGAGCCCCAAAACTACCCCAAAACCACCCCAAAGACCCCAAAACCACCTTGAGGTGACCTCAAAGACTCCAAGAGCCCCAAAACCACCCCAAAGACCCCAAAGACCCCCAGGACCCCAAAACCCATCCTTGGGTGACCCCAGAGACCTTCAAGACCCCAAAACCCATCCTTGGGTGACCCCAAAGACCCCCAGGACCCCCGGGATGACCCCAAAGACCCCCAGGATGACCCCAAAGACCCCCAGGACCCTTGGGATGACCCCAAAGACTCCCAGGACTCCCGGGATGACCCCAAAGACCCCCAGGACCCCCGGGACAACCCCAGAGATCCCCCAGGATCTCCAAAATCTCCATTAGATGACCCCAAAGACCTCCAGAACCACTTTTGGTAACCCTAAAGACCCCCAGGACCCCCAAGATGACCCCAAAGACCCCCAGGACCCCAAAACCCATCCTTGGGTGACCCCAAAGACCCCCAGGACCCCCAGGATAACCCCACAGACCCCCAGGACTTCCAGGATGACCCCAAAGACCCCCCAGGACCCCCGAGATGACCCCACAGACCCCAAAGACCCCCGGGACGCCCCCGCGCCCCTCACCGGGGTGCCCGAGGGCGGGGCGGGCGCGGCCGTTCTCGGGCGGGGCCAGCAGGGCCCAGGCGAAGGCGCGGACGCCGTCGTCGCCGCGGAAGTGCAGCAGGCAGAAGAGGACGATGGCGCGGCTCAGCCCCTCCACGTCGCGCTCCGACAGGCGCCGCTTGAACCGGCCCTGCGCCGCCAGCTCCCGCCAGCGGCCCCACCTGAGCGGGCAGCCGGCGGTCAGCGCGGGCGGCGGGGGGCCGGCGGGGGGCCAGCGGGGTCAATGGGGTCAAAGGGAGGTCAACGGGGTCAATGGGGGATCAGCGAGGGTCAATGGGAGGTCAATGGGGGGTCAATGGGGTCAACAAGAGGTCAACGGGAGATCAATGGGGTCAACAGGAAGTCAACAGGAGGTCAACGGGGTCAATGGGGGATCAACGAGGGTCAATGGGGTCAACAGGAGGCGAACGGGAGGTCAGCGGGGCCAATGGGGTCAACAGGAGGTCAATGGGAGGTCAGTGGGGTCAATGGGGTCAATGAGAGGTAAATGGGACTTCAATGGGGGATCAACAAGGGTCAACGGGGTCAATGGGAGATCAACAAGGGCCAATGCGAGGTCAATGGGAGGTCAGCGGGGTCAACGGGAGGTCAGCGGGGTCAATGGGGGATCAGTGGGGTCAATGGGGTCAATAGAAGGTCAATAGGGGATCAATGGGAGGTCAGTGGGGTCAATGGGGGGTCAGTGGGGGACGTTGGGTCAACACAGAATCAACGGGGTCAACAAGGGCTCAACGGGGTCAACGAGGGGTCAGTGGGGGATGCTGGGGTCAACGGGGGGGTCAGTGAAGGACGTGCGGTCAACGATGGTCAACGCGGAGTCAATGGGGAATCAATGGGGTCAACAGGGGCATGGTGGGGTCATCAAGGACCAATGGGGTCAACGGGGTCAGCGTTGATCCAACACGCAACCAACGGGGCTGCCCGCGGGTCAGTGACACCGAGGCGGGTCAGGGAGTGGTCAACCCCCACCCCGCGGCCACCACCGCCCAGCCCTGGTGGCCCCACCCACCCGTAGACCATCAGGTGCTTCTCCACGCGGAAGCAGTCGCTCCTCCCGAACGGCTGCGGCGCGGCCGGCGCGGCCGGCGGCGCGTGGTGGTGGTGGCCGTGGTGGTGACCGCCGCCGCCGCCATGGTGACCCCGCCGCGACCTCGTGGCCCTGTCCAGCCGGTCCAGGTCGTCGTCGCTGTCCAGGTCCGAGAACTCCACCAGGTCGTCGTCGCGCAGCGTGCTGAAGTGCCGCGTCTGCTTCCGCACGCGCGGCGTGTCGATGACCAGCGTGTTCTGCCGGCGGCGGTCAGCGGTCAGCGGTCGGTGACCCCCGGCCGGCCCTGCCCCGGCCCCACTGACCGCTCCAGGTGACCCCACCTTGCTGTTGAGCAGGTCCAGGTCCAGGTCGGCCTTCTTGGCCCACTTCTGCCAGAAGTTGGGGTCGTCCAGCGCGATGTCCGTGCGGTTCTCCGAGGCCACGAAGCTGGCCTGGAGGAGGGGGGGAGCGGTCAGCTGGGGTGGGCTGGGGACCCCTGGACATGCCTGGACCCTCTCCAGGGCCACCAAAGGCCACCTGGACCTCGTTTGGGCCTGCAAAACCTCCCTGGTGGCCACCCAAACCCCCTGGACCTTCTCCAGGGCTACCAAAGGTCACCTGGACCTCGGTTTGGGCCTGCAAAACCTCCCTGGTGGCCACCCAAACCCACCTGGACCTTCTCCAGGACCTCAAAGGTCACCTGGACGTGGATTTGGGGTCTCCACCTGCCCCGAGAACCTCCGTGGTGGCCACCAAAGAGCCCCTGCAACCCCCCCCCCGGACCATCCCTGCGGCCGCCTGGCCCCGGGCGCGCACCTTGGCGAAGGTGGAGCCCTTGCCCTCGCTCTCGATGGTGATGGTGGTGGTGCGGCGCAGCAGGATCTGGTCGATGTCCTCCTCGCAGAACTTGGCGCCCTCGTCGTCCTCGTCCATGATGGCGGCGTAGGCGCCCTTGCGCAAGAGGTCCTCGATCTCCTTCTTGGAGAACTGCTGGATCTGGGGAGCGGGGGGAGTTCCTTGGGAAGGCCGATCGCGGGGCCGGGGCACCCCGAACGTCCTCGGGAAATCCAACTGGGGGAACCTCAACTGCGAGAACCCCAACTGGGAGAACCTCAACTGGGAGAACCTCAGCTGGGAGAACCCCAACTGGGAGAACCTCAACTGGAAGAACCTCAGCTAGGAGAACCTCAACTTCAGCGTCTACAAACCCCGAATTCCTTGGAAAATCCAACGTGGAGAACCTCAACTCTGGGTTCTTCAGAACCTGGAGAACCTCAACTTGAGGAACCTCAACTTTGGTTCTTCAAAACTCAGAGAACCTCAACTTGGAGCACCTCAACTTTGGACTCTTCAAAACTTGGAGAACCTCAACTTTGGGGTTTTCAAAACTCAAACAACCTCAACTTCACGGTCTCCAACCCTCGGCAGAGCCCACCCGTGACCGCCCCGGCCCCCGGGTGACCGCTGACCCCGGCGATGTTGCCCTCGCGGCCGCTCATGGACTGCAGCACGGCCTTGTCCAGGCCGAGTTTCAGGCTGGCCTTGTCGAACATCTCGCGCTCGTACGAGTTGCGGGTGATGAGCCGGTAGACCTTCACCGCCTTGCTCTGCCCGATGCGGTGGCACCGCGCCTGCGCCTGCGGGGACGCGGCGACGTCACCCGGGGCACCGCGGAGGCCGCCGCGACCGTCCGAGCCCGTCCCGCGAGCACCGACGCGTCCCACGGCCTCCAGCTCTTGGAATATCCCATCCCATGACCTTCGAATCTTGGAGAACCTCATCCCGTGACCCTCAAACCTTGGTAGACCCATCCCACGACCTCCAACCTCATCCCGTGACCTTCAAACCTTGGTAGATCCATCCCACGACCTCCAACCCCATCCCATGATCTCCAACCCTTGGTAGATCCCATCCCATGGTACTCAACTCTTGGACAACCCCATCCCATGACCCCCAACCCTTGGTAGATCCATCCCACAACCTTCAACCCCACCCCATGACCCTCAACCCTTGGTAGATCCATCCCACGACCTGCAGGCCCATCCCGTGACCCCCAACCCTTGGTAGACCCCACCCCACGACCTCCGAGCCCGCCCCCGGCCCTCGCCGCGCACCTGGAGGTCGTTCTGGGGGTTCCAGTCGGAGTCGAAGATGATGCAGGTGTCGGCGGCCGTCAGGTTGATGCCGAGGCCGCCGGCGCGGGTGCAGAGCAGGAAGACGAAGCGGTCGGAGTCGGGCCGGCTGAAGCGGTCGATGGCCGCCTGCCGCAGGTTCCCGCGGACGCGGCCGTCGATGCGCTCGTACGGGTACCTGGGTGGGGGGGGAGGGGAGGGGACACGGGGGCGGTCAGGGCCACGGCCACCGCCGGGTTCCTGGGGTCCATAACGACGTCGGGAGCTGCCGTCGGGGTCACCCAAGGTCTCAAGGAGGTTCATGGAGGACGTCGAGGACCCCGAGGTCCGTAACGACGTCGGGAGCCGCCGTCGGGGTCACCCAAAGTCACAAAGAGGTTCATGGAGAACGTTCAGGACCCAAAACCACCTTCGTGGAGGTCCCCAAACGCTTCCGTGGGGGACACCGAGGTCCCCGAAGTCCCCAAACCACCTCCATGGAGCTCCTCAACATCCTGGACGTCCCAAAACCCCATTCCCGCATCCCACAACCCCAAAAATCCCACTTTTTCCCCCCAAATCCTGCGTTTTCCACCCCAATTACTCATTTTCCCTCAAATACCCACTTTTTTTCCCCTAATATCCCCATTTTTCCCCAAAATCCCCTTTCCCCTGGATAACAAAGCCCTTCAAGACACCATTCCCGCATCCCACACCCTCCATTTTCTCCCCAAAATCCCCATTTCCCTCTCCAAAACACCAAAAATCCCCGGTTTTTTCCCCAAAAAAATTTTTTTTTTTCCCCCCCCAAAACCCCCTTTTTTCGGCCCGAACCCCGCACCGTTTCTGGATGAGGTAGTCCTCCAGGATGTCCAGGCACCGCACCATCTGGGAGAAGACCAGCACCTTGTGGCCGCCGGCGCGGAGCCGCGGCAGGAGCTTGTCCAGCAGCACGAGCTTGCCGGCCGAGCGCACCAGCGCCTGCAGCGCCAGGTCCGGCGGCGCCGGCGCGGGCAGCGACTCCCGCAGCTCGGCCACGATCTGCTCCTCCGCGCCTGCGGGGCGAGGGACCGGCCGGTGACCACCAGCTGACCGCTGGGTGGCCGCTGCGACCACCACCAGTTCCTCCAGATAATCATTGAAATATCCAAATGACCACCAGCTGACCGTTAGGTGACCACTGTGACCACCACCAGCTCCTCCAGATAATCACTGTGACACCCAAATGACCACCAGCTGACCGCTGGGTGGCCGCTGCGACCACCACCAGTTCCCCCAAGCGACCACTGAGATCTCCAGGTGACCACCAGTGACCACCAGTGACCACCACCAGCTCCTCCAGATAATCATTTAAGATATCCAAATGACCACCAGATGACCATTAGGTGTGTCCCGCTCACCATTGATGAGGTAGGAGTGGTTGCAGCAGCACCGAGGTGTGCCCAGGTGTATCACAGATACCCCCAGGTGTCCCCAGGTGTATCACAGGTACCCCCAGGTGTGTCCCCACCTGTCCCCAGGTGTCCCCAGGTGTGTCCCACTCACCGTTGATGAGGTAGGAGTGGTTGCAGCACTGCCCAGCTGCACCCAGGTGTATCACAGGTATCCCCAGGTGTATCACAGGTACCCCCAGGTGTCCCCAGGTGCCCCCAGGTGTCCCCAGGTGTGTCCCCAGGTGTCCCCAGGCGCTCACCGTTGATGAGGTAGGGGTGGTTGCAGCACTTGCGCAGCTCCATCATGGTGTTGAGCAGGTTGGGCACGTTGCCGTGCCCCGCCCCGCGCGCCAGGTAGGCGAAGTTGCGCTCGAGGATGGCGCGGTACAGGCGCTTCTGGGCGTTGGTCAGCTCCACCTCGATGATGGTCTCCTGCTTGGGCGCCAGGTTCTTCTCCACGTCCTCCTTCAGCCGCCGCAGCATCATCGGCTTCAGCAGCGCCTGCAGCTTCTGCACCTGCGGGCACCACGCGGCCGGCTCACCTGGGGGCACCCGCGGCCACCGCGGGGCACCTGCGGCCACCTCGGGGCCACCTGGGAGCACCTGGGGGCAGCTGGGGACACCTGGGAGGCGTCAGAGGGGGATTTGGGGGCCCTGCGAGGGCAGCGAAGACGGTGGGGAGTGCTGCAGGTGAGCTCCAGGTGAGCTCCAGGTGACCACTGAGGTCTACGAGTGACCGCGAGGCGACGGCCAACACCTCCGGGTGACCGCCACAGTCTCTAGAAGCTTCTGCAGGTGACCATCACGCCCCCCAGGTGACCACCACACCCCTCAGGTGACCCCCGAGTCCCTCAACCTTGAACACCTGAACTCTCCCAACCCCGTCCCCACCTCCCGGCCCCACCCAGGTGTCCCCAGGTGACCCCAAAACCCCTTCCAGGTGTGCCCAGGTGTGCTCAAGTGACCTCAAAACACCTCCCAGGTGTCCCCAGGTGACCCCAAAACCCCTCCCAGGTGTGCCCAGGTGTGCCCAGGTGTGCTCCCCCTCACCTGCTCCTCGGTTTTGAGGTCCCCGAAGTCCTTGAGGAACTCGGCCTCGGAGGGGAACTGGGCGGGCTCCAGGAAGTGCAGGAGGCTGAAGAGCTCCTCCACCGTGTTCTGCAGCGGCGTCCCCGTCAGCAGCACCTTGTGCTCCTGCAGGGCGACAGGTGAGCCCAGGTGAGCTCCAGGTGAGCCCAGGGGAGGGCAGGTGAGCCCAGGGGAGCCCAGGTGAGCCCAGGTGACCTCCAAAACAACCCCGGGATGACCCCAAACCCCTCCAGGTTCCCCCCAGGACCCCCCGTTCGACCTCAAGATGACCCCAAACCTCTCCCAAACCCTTCCCGGTGCCCCCAGTTACCCCCAGTTGCCCCCAGGTGCCCCCAGTTGCCCCCAGGTGTCCCCAGTTGCCCCCAGGCAACCCCAGGTGCCCCCAGGCACCCCCAGTTACCCCCAGTTGCCCCCAGTTGCCCCCAGCTGCCCCCAGGAGCCCCCAGTTGCCTCCAGTTGCCCCCAGTGCCCCCAGGTGTCCCCAGCTGCCCCCAGGCACCCCCGGTTGCCCCCACTCGCCCCCGGTTGCCCCCAGTCGCCCCTGGTTGCCCCCAGTTGCCCCCGGTTGCCCCTAGGCACCCCCAGTCGCCCCCAGGCACCCCCAGTTGCCCCCGGTCGCCCCCGGTTGCCCCCAGTTGCCCTCGGTTGCCCCCAGTTGCCCCCAGGTGCCCCCAGGAGCCCCCAGGCACCCCCAGGCGCCCCCAGTCGCCCTCAGGTGTCCCGAGGAGCCCCCAGGCACCCCCAGGTGCCCCCAGGCACCCCCAGTTACCCCCAGTTGCCCCCAGTGCCCCCAGGTGTCCCCAGTCACCCCCAGGCACCCCCAGTTGCCCCCAGGCACCCCCGGTTGCCCCCAGTTGCCCCTAGGCACCCCCAGTTACCCCCGGTTGCCCCCAGTCGCCCCCGGTTGCCCCTAGGCACCCCCGGTTGCCCCCGGTTGCCCCCAGTCACCCCCGGTTGCCCCCGGTCGCCCCCAGTCGCCCCCGGTCGCCCGCGGCGGCGCTGACCAGGTCCATGTGCTTGAGGCTGTCGAGCAGCTTGCAGTGGCGGTTCTTGAGGCGGTGCGCCTCGTCGATGACCACGCAGCGCCACTCGACCTCGCGCAGCTCCGGGC
>JACSVZ010000614.1:0-16852 GCA_014706295.1 Lycocorax pyrrhopterus obiensis
CCGAGCCGGGTGCCGACGGAGCCCCGCCCCGCTGGGCCGTGGGGCGGGCGGCACCGCGGCTCCCGGGGCAGCAGCCGGCCCTCGGCCCCTCCAGAGCCGGCGCCAGCGGCTGCTGGCCGGGTCTCAGGGCTGTGCGGGCAGGGGAGGGAGGCCAGGGCCGGGCGCAGGGAGCGCCCGGCCAAGGGGCTGAGCCTGCCTGCGCCAACGGCGCCCTCCGGGCGCCCTCTCCAGCTGGCAGAGGACAGGAGCCGAGCGGCCGAGCACCTGCGCCAGGCCCTGTCGTACCTGGACAGCCCACAGGAGCCCCTGCGAGAGGCGGCCGTCAGGTTCATCGGTGAGCCACGAGCCCGGGTCCCTCCCCCCCCGCCGCAGCTCGGCCCCAGCCCCGGCTGCTGGCCCGGCAGCGGGATCCGGCCCGGCGCTGTGGAGCCCCGCCTGCCCTCGGGGCTGCTGCCGCCCTGTCGCAGCCGTGCCCTCGGGCGTCAGGATGCGGCAAGGGCCCGGGCTGAGCCCTGGCGGGGGAGGAGAGCCTGTGGCCACAGGGCTGGCAGCGCCGCTGTGAGGGAGCTGTGCCGCGGGGGGCCGTGACAGGCTCTGTGTTCTCAGGGATCGCCGCGCGGCACCTGAGGGGGCAGAAGGAAGAGCTCCGGCTCGTCTGCGAGGGTGAGTGAGGGCAGCGGGGTGGCAGCGGGGGCTGTCGGGGGGAGCTGCAAGGCCTGCCCCGGCCGCGGAGGGCTCTGCTCCCCGTGCGGACGACGGGTGGCGTGGGCAGAGCACACAGAGATTTCAGGGGCACGCGGGGGATTCGTGGCCAGCACCTTCGGGCTGATCCCGTTGGTCCCTGCTCCCTCCTGGCCATGGCAAGAGCGGGCTGGGATGGCCCTGGCAGGGGGCTCTCCTCGGGTCCCCGCGGATCTGGGCTCTGACCGTGGCTCTGTTCCTCTCTCTTCCAGCCCTTGAAGACATGGCAGATGACGACAGCCCTGCCATCAGAAGCCTGGCTGTTCAAACACTGTACGTCCTCAGGGCAGTGGAGAGAGCTCCGTACTGCATTTTCAAGAAGCTGCAAGATCAGTTCCGCAGGGCATGCAGGAAACGGCCTTGTCTGTGGGGCCGTGGCTGGCTGTGCTGCTGGAGGAGCTCTGCGGAGAGCTGATCTGGGAGGCTCTGTCTGCTGGGGCCACCTGAGCCAGCGGGGATTTTTCTTTCTTTAAGATTGTTCTTGCCGCCTTTTTGTTTTTCTTTAGGATGTAAATATAGAACGTGTTATAATACACGGACTCCCGGGAGCTTTCTTTTGCTGCCCAGGGTGCGCAGGGCATAGGGGAAGAGGGGAAAAAAGGGTGCTTGTGCTCAGCAAGTTGCCCAGGCGTGCAGTGTGGAAGGGAAAATGGCCAGAGGCCCCTTGGCCTTTGGTGGTTCTGCAGAAGCCTTAACGCTGCCGACAGAGCGGTGGGCAGGGGCCGGAGCTGCGGGGATCCCTGCGAGACTGGTGCCTGGAGATGGCCACAAGCCCTCTCCCAGCCAGGAACCGCCATCCGTGTCCTCCTGCCCCTGGGTTGCTGGCTGGATTGCTGAGGGCTCCGAGGTGCCTCTTGATGGGCCTCCCCTGGAGCTCCGTCGGGGCTGCGTCGCTGCCGGGCAGGTTGGGGGAGACCCTGAGGGGCCGGGGAGGTGGGAGGCCGTGAAGGGATGAGGTGCTGCGGAGGCCCTGACGGGACAAGGCAGTGGGAAGGCACGAGGGGGATGTGCGAGGGAGTGGGTGGCAGGAGGCTACAAGGGGACAGGAGGCCCCTGAGGGGCTGGGGCGGTGGGGGGGGCCTGAGGAATTGGGTGTCAGAGGCCGTAAGCAGCCCCCAGACAGCCGCCTTGTTCCTGCCACCTGGCTGCTCTGGCGCTTCCCACAGGAGTACTTCTCAGGCCTGCGCAGAAGCCCTCGAGCCGGGACACCAGCCCCACCAGGAGGTTGGGGAAACCCGATGTGCTCAGAGCTGCGCTGGCTGGGGACAGGAGGGCAAAGGCGGGCGCCCTGCTGGGGCGCGGCCCCTGGGTGCTGCCAGGGCAGGCGGGGCAGAGGCAGGGCTGGCGGCCAGCGCCGGGCCCCCGCGGCTGCCCCAGGCCACGGTGCTGTGACTTGAGGCCCCCCTGACACGGAGCTCTGGGCCTGCAGAGCTGCTGCCACCATGGGGAAGGGGGGCCGCTGTCCCCTTGGAGCAGGCGCTGCCGAGTCGCTTGCCTGCCCGAAGCGCTCTGGACGCCACAGAAACGGCACCAGAGTGTGCACAGGAACAGCGGGACCCCGAGCGCCGGCACCTGCTCAACAAGGCATCCGCACCAGCCGGCATGCAAAGGGGGGGGATACTGTGGGCACAATTGCACGTGGTTTGGCAAAAGGCTTCAGCAGAATTGGCCACAATGGCTTTCTCTTCGACTTCGCCAGCCGCACAGCCAACGCTTGGCAGCTCAGCTGCAGCCTGTGCCCCTGACTGACTTCAATGGCCGTGCTTGAGGGCACGCCCACCTTCCACAGTCAGGCGTCCCAAGGCAGCGGCATTGGTGCCATCGTGAGACAGAGACCTGATGGCACACGAGCCCTGTGCTGCAGCTGCCGTCCCTCTCCTCCATGGCAGGCACCTTAAAGACACGTGCGTGAGCTTCAAAACTAAATCCTGGACTTGCTTGGAACAAAGGAAGAAGCAGCAGGCGCTGAACAAAGCAGGGAGTTGTGCGGACATTCAGGGGTGAGGGAAGCACTTTGGTGTCTGCTGAGGAGATGGCCCGGTTCACAAGCTCAGGCTTGCTGCTAGCAAGATCCTGCTTTGCTCTTGCTGGAGGCCATTCCCTAGCAATGCATGGCCCTCCATTGTTCCTGGATCGAAGCCTGGTGGACCTGTGGCAACAAGTCTGTCCCGTGTCATTGGACAGCAGAAAAGGGGCAAGGACATGTCTGCTTCCAGCACCTGTCTGGCTGGCTCCTGCAGGGTGCTGGCGCCATAATCAGAGACACAGAACAGCTTCTCCTCCCAGAGTTATCCTTATCCTCTTGCGCTTCCCAGGTGTCTGCCTTGATGTTCCCTGGGGACCTCCCTGTTTGTGGCCGTCCGCTGCCTGTGCTCAGCAGGCACCCAGCTGT
Organism: Lycocorax pyrrhopterus obiensis; assembly: GCA_014706295.1. Lineage (NCBI taxonomy): Eukaryota > Metazoa > Chordata > Aves > Passeriformes > Paradisaeidae > Lycocorax > Lycocorax pyrrhopterus. The sequence goes on from JACSVZ010000614.1 coordinate 3,134, forward strand.
GTTTAGACGTGAGCTGCCCACAGCCAGACACGCAGCAACTGGAGCGTTGAATATCAGAGGCTGGGCCAATTCTTTTTCTTTCGCAAAGTGCAAGAAAGACAGACAGAAAGAGCACAAGGAACATGACAGTGTCTCTGTAGAAGTCTCCTTTGTCACTGTGAAACTCAGCAGCTGTTGGGTGTTCTGGTGCTACCGGCCAATGCCCTTCCATGAAAAAATTTGTTCCAGGAAGGAGCAACATCATCTGACCAGACACCAAAGCATTGCCACCAGGTGCTCCAGGTGCTCCAGGTGCTCTTGCCACAGCCCCTGTAGGAAGGAGCACAGCCCCCCAGTGCACGTTGGCTTTGGCTGCCCTCTGGCAGAGAAGCCCCCCCCGGGGCACAGGTCTCTGGGGCAGGAGAACGGGCACCAGCGCGGCCAGGGCTCGGGGGGCTGGCAGGTCTGCTTCGGCCGGGACTCTGCCACACCTGCTGATTTCAGTGCTGCCCCGGCCCCAGGGGTCAGAGCAGCATTCGTGCCCTGGCCCACACCTCCTTGTCTGTGTCACAGCCCTGGGTTTAGGATGGCCACGGGCTGGCACGTGTCCCAAGGAGGCCGTGCCAGCTTCTGTGGAAGGCCCCGTGCCTTCCCGCTGGCAGCTGCGTCGGCAGCCTTGGGGGCTCCTTCTGCTCCTGAGCCCGCAGAGCAGGGCAGCGTTTGCTTATGGTTTGAGCTGTTCCTAAAGATCCCGTCGGGCTGTCTTCGACACTTGGGACAAGGGATTCCTTCCAACCTGGGCCCTTGGGTGGCTGGGGGCGGCCCAGGGCAGGTGGCAGTGTGTGCAAGGGCCCTTTGTGACACGGTGCAGCATGGTCACCGTGGGATGGAACGGGACGGGCTGTTCCAGGCCCTTTGTGACACGTGGTGACATAGGTGTTGGCGGTGACGCAGCCACGCCACAGCGCTCGGTGCACGCGACGGGACAGACGGGACAGATGGTGCTGTGAGGAGCCCCCGCACAGCGCACTCGTTCCTTGTTGACCGGAGCTTTTCTGAGGCGTTACTCCTGCAGGTGACCTCGAGGCCTGGCCACAGGACTTGGTGACCTTTGGCCTTCTCGAGGCTCTCTCTGCAGGTGCCCTTGAGGGCAGACCGTGGCACTCGCTGCCCCGGCGCTTTTCCAAGGCACCTCTCCTGCAAGTAGCCATAAATCCAGTCACTGACATGGAGCAGAGACCCGCACGCGTGCCCAAGCTGGCCTGGGTGAAAGAGGAGGAAGAAGGCCCTGGAGCTGCTCCAGCACAGCAGCCTGAGGAGATGGAGCAGTTCCAGCCGCTGCAGGAGGGTGAGTAGCAGAGCTGGGGCCACAGGGCTGGTGCCTGCAGCCAGCTTGGCCCCATCCCACCCCATCCCATCCCATCCCATCCCATCCCATCCCATCCCATCCCATCCGCCGCCATCCCATCCCATCCCATCCCATCCCCATCCATCCCCTGGGGACATGCCCATGGACAGGAGGGAGGAGAGGCCGGGGCACACCCCCTCGCAGCAGCCGTGCTCCATCCCCTGGGGCATCCTGCCTGGGCAGCGCAGGGCTGGGCTGTGCTCCCCGGCCTCTCCCGCAGCCCCTCAGCTCTGGCTGCGCTCGCTCTTTGCCAGGTGCAGCCACGGACCGGACACAAGAGCAAGAACCCACCCGTGGCCTCTTCCACAGAACAGCGCAGGTACCTGCAGCCGTCCCCACCTGGGCTGGGCCTTTGTCACTGCTCAGCCGAGCACCGTGCTTGGAGCACTCCATGGAACATCCCTCTCTTGCCTGTCCTTTGTTCTCCTGCCGGACTTGCAAATTCATCAAGCGCATTTGGCAGGAACAGACCAGCGGTCACGGGCACAGGGGTCCATGGAAAACTGTGATGTCGACAACATGGACACCAGTGCTGTCATGCTGGATTTGCTTTTGGAGAAGGGTATTTCCAGTCCAAAGCAAATAAGCAGCTGCGGCCAGGGTTCAATCCTCCCAGGAATCACTTGGCCTCCCAAGGCCACACCTGCTGGTCACTGTAAGCCTTTGAGGCCATCGCAGTGTGGTGGGAAGGGAAGGCATTTCTCTGGGGAAGCTGGGGACATTACTCCCTCTGGCAGCTTTCCAAGTCTCCCCGTGCCTTCTGCAGGTGCCCGCCATGGTGAGGTACATCCACCGACGGCTCACGTCAAACGAGTCTGGTGAGCACAATCTTGGACAGGACCCTTCTGGATCTGACGCGAGGCACACCCCGCTGATGTAGTGGTGACTCTCCTGCGTGTGGCCCCATCGTGTGACAGGTATGGGGCCCACCTGCCCAGAAGGATCAGGGCTCACCAGCTCATCACCCTGTACAGCCTGTCCCAGGTGTCTGACAAACAGAGAATTCCGGGGCCCTCTGGCTCTCCTCCCTTTCCCAGCCCTGGCATGTCAGCCCCCGAGCCTGCTGCCACGCTCCCCTCCTGCCCCTCGGGGGCCAGTCCCCACAGGGCTGGGCTGCCTGGGTGCTGCCGGTGAGGGGCATGGCCAGAGGCAGAGCTGGCAGCCAGCTCAGGTCCCGCTGCTGCCCAAGCCACAGTGCTGTGTTCCAACACTCCCCTGAGACAGGGCTCTGACTCCACAGAGCTGCTAACGACCATGTGGAGGACGATCATGTCCTCAAGCAGGACTGCGGAGCCGTGCTGCTGATACTCCTCAATGTGCTGGGGAACTGGCCAGAGCACAGCACGTGCACCTCAGATGGGGACGACACGGGATGTCTTTGCCCTGGCTGTGAGTTTCTGGAACTGGCCTTTGCTCACCCCAAGGTCACCTCTCCGGCAGCTCTCCGTCCTCCTTCCCCCACTGCATCTCCCTGCCTCAGGCGCTGGGCTGAAACCTGGCCTAAGGGCAGGTTCAGGGGCACCAGGCCCGGTGCTCCCCCTGCGTCTCCCCTGGCCTCTCCCTCCCACGCTCGGGCCCTGCCACACGGACACCTCGGCACTGAAGCGCTGTCTCGGGCGTGCTTTGTCCTTTGCAGGCAACTGTGGTGATGTGGGAGATCCTCCAGGTGCCCTGCTGCCACAAGTAGTGACGGTGTATTTCCCCCGCCTCTTTGTGCATCTGGCTCTTCCAAGTGTTCTTCAGCACGTTAGATATGCCAGAGGAGGTCGATACCTTCTGGAAGGGATGCCAGGAGCAACACGGCCTTGCAACCAACCCCAACAGGTGCTCCATCCCAGTCCTCCTGTCCCTGCCACGTCCCCAGGGGCAGGAGCCAGCGCTCCCAGCGTGACCTGGGATTTGCTCTGCACACAGGTTTGCAGTTGGCGGACCCTGAAGGCCCTGCTCTGCCTGCTCCAGTGTGAGGATGTGGTGATGGCAAATTGAACGCAAGCGTGGCTGGGACACACTGCTCTGTGTTGACACCCACCACTATTGCCGTGGGTCTGCTGGCCAGGTGGACCCCCTTTCTCCCCACCTACCCCCGGCATTTGTGGCCCTGTGCCCGGGGTGCCCCACACAGTCCCCGTGGTCGTGAGCCAGAGGGCCTTGTCACCAAGGGACGGCCAAGGAGACTGGAAAGGGCTGGGAGAGGAGAGTGCCCACAAGGAGCCGCCTCCCAAAGGGCCCGGGTCCCCTTGCAGGGTGGTGGGGAAAGCCAGACCTCTGTAGTCAGTCCTGGCAGAGGTTTGCCCCCGCTGGCTCAGGGTCCTGGTTCCTCTTTTCCTCCTGTTCAGAGAAATTCGCCGTGCGTCCATACCCTTGTGTTCCGGGATTGCATTTTACCTGCTCGAGCTGCTCAGCAAAGAGATGCCATACTGGGATTTCGCCGCCATGGCGTTCCTTGTGGAGGTGAGCCTGAAGGCCAGCGCTGCCTCGCTGAGCTGCCTCCCAGCTCTCTGCCCTCTCGTAGCCGCAGCTGCCTGGGACGGTGCCCGTGCCCTGTGCTGCTGCCTGGGCCCAGCCCTGTGCGCTTCCGGGCTCCTGCTGGCCGGGTCCCCTGCCACTGCCTCGTGCCTTTCAGATCCTGGAGTGCCTGGACTTGAGTGAATGTGGAGACAGCGTCCTGGAGATCATGTCAAAGAACCTGCAGAGCGAGTGCAGGGAGAGGCGTCGCTTGGCACTCCGAGGCCTCGTGGTGCTCAGCGAGGATCCCTCGATGGTGAGAAGGGGACAGCGGCTGAAGCTGTGCCGGCAGCGTGGGGCCGGGCAACGCAGTCGCTCGGGCTTGGCTGGGCTTCGGGCGCTGAGGCAACTGCTCCCAGCTCTCCTGCCTCCCGTTCAGCCACCCGAGTGCTTTGGCCTCTGGGCCTTGCAGCAGCAGGGTGGGGGTTTCACAGACTTGTGTTCCGCACAGGCTAAAAGAACGTGGAGCCTGGCTGAAAGCCTCGTGGAGCTCCTGCAGGAAAATGACGGCGATGTGGTTAGGATGACCATCGTTCTACTCAGCTCCTTGTTCCTGTATAATGCACGCTCGATAGCCAGCCCCATCGCCCTGCAGCTGGCTGAGGCGCTCCTGCCGCTCTTTGACAATGTAAGGCCCTGTGGATTTTCAGGCCTGTGGCCAGGTGGGTCTGAAGCAGCCGATGCTGAGGTCTTTTTTTCTTCCTTTCACACAGGACGATAGCCAGGTGCAGCTGTGCTCCATGTTTGTCTTCCGAGAGATGATGGAGTTATTAACGGAAGAGGGACAGAAGGCTCTGAAGTCACTCGTGCACCAGAGCCTGCTCCCACTCTCCTTCCACTGCCATGACGAGAACCAGCGTGTGGTTGAGGTGAGGACTCGTGGGCTGCTGGTGTCCCCCTGGGAGGGGGCTCGGCTGCCTCCTGCTCTGGCGCCTCGAGGGCTGCAGCCTCCTCCTGGCCTTGGTACAGGGACGTGGGTCCTGTGCCCTGGGCTGTGGTGCCATCTCCCGGTCTCTGCTGCTCTCCAGGCCTCCCGGGAAACGCTGCATTCTTCAGCCAGATTCCTGAAGAGGAGGGATCTCGAACAGATGCTGCAGGTGGATCAGACGTGGAGGTTCGGCGAGGGCCTGGTAAGGAGGGCCTGGAGGCCCCAGCCGCAGCCTGGAGAAGCCCCTGCCCCCGGTGCCCAGTGTGTGTGGGGTTGGCAGCTGTGCCCCTGCCAAGCGCTGCACCCGGGGGCGCCAGCCTGCGCCCGCACGCTGCTCCCTTCCCTGGGCCGCGCGGGCTCTTCTCCAGGCTCCTGCGGCCCCGAGCCGGGTGCCGACGGAGCCCCGGCCCCGCTGGGCCGTGGGGCGGGGCGGCACCGCGGCTCCCGGGCAGCAGCCGGCCCTCGGCCCCTCCAGAGCCCGGCGCCAGCGGCTGCTGGCCGGGTCTCAGGGCTGTGCGGGCAGGGGAGGGAGGCCAGGGCCGGGCGCAGGGAGCGCCCGGCCAAGGGCTGAGCCTGCCTGCGCCAACGGCGCCCTCCGGGCGCCCTCTCCAGCTGGCAGAGGACAGGAGCCGAGCGGCCGAGCACCTGCGCCAGGCCCTGTCGTACCTGGACAGCCCACAGGAGCCCTGCGAGAGGCGGCCGTCAGGTTCATCGGTGAGCCACGAGCCCGGGGTCCCTCCCCGCCCCGCCGCAGCTCGGCCCAGCCCCGGCTGCTGGCCCGAGGGCAGCGGGATCCGGCCCGGCGCTGTGGAGCCCCGCCTGCCCTCGGGGCTGCTGCGCCCTGTCGCAGCCGTGCCCTCGGGCGTCAGGATGCGGCAAGGGCCCGGGCTGAGCCCTGGCGGGGGAGGAGAGCCTGTGGCCACAGGCGGCAGCAGCCCCGAGGGCAGGCGGGGCTCCACAGCGCCGGGCCGGATCCCGCTGCCCTCGGGCCAGCAGCCGGGGCTGGGGCCGAGCTGCGGCGGGGCGGGGAGGGACCCCGGGCTCGTGGCTCACCGATGAACCTGACGGCCGCCTCTCGCAGGGGCTCCTGTGGGCTGTCCAGGTACGACAGGGCCTGGCGCAGGTGCTCGGCCGCTCGGCTCCTGTCCTCTGCCAGCTGGAGAGGGCGCCCGGAGGGCGCCGTTGGCGCAGGCAGGCTCAGCCCCTTGGCCGGGCGCTCCCTGCGCCCGGCCCTGGCCTCCCTCCCCTGCCCGCACAGCCCTGAGACCCGGCCAGCAGCCGCTGGCGCCGGGCTCTGGAGGGGGCCGAGGGCCGGCTGCTGCCCCGGGAGCCGCGGTGCCGCCCCGCCCCACGGCCCAGCGGGGCCGGGGCTCCGTCGGCACCCGGCTCGGGGCCGCAGGAGCCTGGAGAAGAGCCCGCGCGGCCCAGGGAAGGGAGCAGCGTGCGGGGCGCAGGCTGGCGCCCCCGGGTGCAGCGCTTGGCAGGGGCACAGCTGCCAACCCCACACACACTGGGCACCGGGGGCAGGGGGCTTCTCCAGGCTGCGGCTGGGCCTCCAGGCCCTCCTTACCAGGCCCTCGCCGAACCTCCACGTCTGATCCACCTGCAGCATCTGTTCGAGATCCCTCCTCTTCAGGAATCTGGCTGAAGAATGCAGCGTTTCCCGGGAGGCCTGGAGAGCAGCAGAGACCGGGAGATGGCACCACAGCCCAGGGCACAGGACCCACGTCCCTGTACCAAGGCCAGGAGGAGGCTGCAGCCCTCGAGGCGCCAAGAGCAGGAGGCAGCCGAGCCCCTCCCAGGGGGACACCAGCAGCCCACGAGTCCTCACCTCAAACCACACGCTGGTTCTCGTCATGGCAAGTGGAAGGAGAGTGGGAGCAGGCTCTGGTGCACGAGTGACTTCAGAGCCTTCTGTCCCTCTTCCGTTAATAACTCCCATCATCTCTCCAGGAAGACAAACATGGAGCACAGGCTGCACCTGGCTTACGTCCTGTGTGAAAGGAAGAAAAAAACCTCAGCATCGGCTGCTTCAGACCCACCTGGCCACAGGCCTGAAAATCCAACAGGGCCTTACATTGTCAAAAGAGCGGCAGGAGCGCCTCAGCCAGCTGCAGGGCGATGGGGCTGGCTATCGAGCGTGCATTATACAGGAACAGGAGCTGAGTAGAACGATGGTCCATCCTAACCACATCGCCGTCATTTTCCTGCAGGAGTCCCACGAGGCTTTCAGCCAGGCGCCACGTATCTTTTAGCTGTGCGGAACACAAGTCTGTGAAACCCCCACCCTGCTGCTGCAAGGCCCAGAGCGCAAAGCACTCGGGTGGCTGAACGGGAGGCAGGAGAGCTGGGAGCAGTTGCCTCAGCGCCCGAAGCCCAGCCAAGCCCGAGCGACTGCGTTGCCCGGCCCCACGCTGCCGGCACAGCTTCAGCCGCTGTCCCCTTCCTCACCATCGAGGGATCCTCGCTGAGCACCACGAGGCCTCGGAGTGCCAAGCGACGCCTCTCCCTGCACTCGCCTCTGCAGGTTCTTTGACATGATCTCCAGGACGCTGTCTCCACATTCACTCAAGTCCAGGCACTCCAGGATCTGAAAGGCACGAGGGCAGTGGCAGGGGACCCGGCCAGCAGGAGCCCGGAAGCGCACAGGGCTGGGCCCCAGGCAGCAGCACAGGGCACGGGCACCGTCCCAGGCAGCTGCGGCTACGAGAGGGCAGAGAGCTGGGAGGCAGCTCAGCGAGGCAGCGCTGGCCTTCAGGCTCACCTCCACAAGGAACGCCATGGCGGCGAAATCCCAGTATGGCATCTCTTTGCTGAGCAGCTCGAGCAGGTAAAATGCAATCCCGGAACACAAGGGTATGGACGCACGGCGAATTTCTCTGACAGGAGGAAAAAGGAACCAGGACCCCTGAGCCAGCGGGGGCAAACCTCTGCCAGGACTGACTCACAGAGGTCTGGTCTTTCCCCACCACCCTGCAAGGGGACCCGGGCCCTTTGGGAGGCGGCTCCTTGTGGGCACTCTCCTCTCCCAGCCCTTTCCAGTCTCCTTGGCCGTCCCTTGGTGACAAGGCCCTCTGGCTCACGACCACGGGGACTGTGTGGGGCACCCCGGGCACAGGGCACAAATGCCGGGGGTAGGTGGGGAGAAAGGGGGTCTCACCTGGCCAGCAGACCCACGGCATAGTGGTGGGTGTCAACACAGAGCAGTGTGTCCCAGCCACGCTTGCGTTCAATTGCCATCACCACATCCTCACACTGGAGCAGGCAGAGCAGGGGCCTTCAGGGTCCGCACTGCAAACCTGTGTGCAGAGCAAATCCCAGGTCACGCTGGGAGCGCTGGCTCCTGCCCTGGGGACGTTGCAGGGACAGGAGACTGGGATGGAGCACCTGTGGGGTTGGTTGCAAGGCGCCGTGTGCTCCTGGCATCCCTTCCAGAAGGTATCGACCCTCCTCTGCATATCTAACGTGCTGAAGAACACTTGGAAAGAGCAGATGCACAAAGAGGCGGGGGGAAATACACCGTCACTACTTGTGGCCAGCAGGGCACCCTGGAGGATCTCCCACATCACCACAGTTGCCTGCAAAGGACAAAGCACCCCGAGACAGCGCTCAGTGCCGAGGTGTCCGTGTGGCAGGGCCCGAGCGTGGGAGGGAGAGGCCAGGGGAGACGCAGGGGGAGCACCGGGCCTGGTGCCCCTGAACCTGCCCTTAGGCCAGGTTTCAGCCCAGCGCCTGAGGCAGGGAGATGCAGTGGGGGAAGGAGGACGGAGAGCTGCCGGAGAGGTGACCTTGGGGTGAGCAAAGGCCAGTTCCAGAAACTCACAGCCAGGGCAAAGACATCCGTGTCGTCCCCATCTGAGGTGCACGTGCTGTGCTCTGGCCAGTTCCCCAGCACATTGAGGAGTATCAGCAGCACGGGCTCCGCAGTCCTGCTTGAGGACATGATCGTCCTCCACATGGTCGTAGCAGCTCTGTGGAGTCAGAGCCCTGTCTCAGGGGAGCGTTGGACACAGCACTGTGGCTTGGGCAGCAGCGGGAACCTGAGCTGGCTGCCAGCTCTGCCTCTGCCCGCTGCCCCTCACCGGCAGCACCCAGGCAGCCCAGCCCTGTGGGGACTGGCCCCCGAGGGGCAGGGAGGGAGCATGGCAGCAGGCTCGGGGGCTGACATGCCAGGGCTGGGAAAGGGAGGAGAGCCAGAGGGCCCTGGAATTCTCTGTTTGTCAGACACCTGGGACAGGCTGTACAGGGTGATGAGCTGGTGAGCCCTGATCCTTCTGGGCAGGTGGGCCCCATACCTGTCACACGATGGGGCCACACGCAGGAGAGTCACCACTACATCAGCGGGGTGTGCCTCGGTCAGATCCAGAAGGGTCCTGTCCAGATTGTGCTCACCAGACTCGTTTGACGTGAGCCGTCGGTGGATGTACCTCACCATGGCGGGCACCTGCAGAAGGCACGGGGAGACTTGGAAAGCTGCCAGAGGGAGTAATGTCCCCAGCTTCCCCAGAGAAATGCTTCCCTTCCCACCACACTGCGATGGCCTCAAAGGCTTACAGTGACCAGCAAGGTGTGGCTTGGGAGGCCAAGTGATTCCTGGGAGGATTGAACCCTGGCCGCAGGCTGCTTATTTGCTTTGGACTGGAAATACCCTTCTCCAAAAGCAAATCCAGCATGACAGCACTGGTGTCCATGTTGTCGACATCACAGTTTTCCATGGACCCCTGTGCCCGTGACGCTGGTCTGTTCCTGCCAAATGCGCTTGATGAATTTGCAAGTCCGGCAGGAGAACAAAGGACAGGCAAGAGAGGGATGTTCCATGGAGTGCTCCAAGCACGGTGCTCGGCTGAGCAGTGACAACAGGCCCAGCCCAGTTGGGGACGGCTGCAGGTACCTGCGCTGTTCTGTGGAAGAGGCCACGGGTGGGTTCTTGCTCTTGTGTCCAGTCCGTGGCTGCACCTGGCAAAGAGCGAGCGCAGCCAGAGCTGAGGGGCTGCGGGAGAGGCCGGGGAGCACAGCCCAGCCCTGCGCTGCCCTGGCAGGATGCCCCAGGGGATGGAGCACGGCTGCTGCGAGGGGGTGTGCCCCGGCCTCTCCTCCCTCCTGTCCATGGGCATGTCCCCAGGGGATGGGATGGGATGGGATGGGATGGGATGGGGCCAAGCTGGCTGCAGGCACCAGCCCTGTGGCCCCAGCTCTGCTACTCACCCTCCTGCAGCAGCTGGAACTGCTCCATCTCCTCAGGCTGCTGTGCTGGAGGCAGCTCCAGGGCCTTCTTCCTCCTCTTTCACCCAGGCCAGCTTGGGCACGCGTGGGGGGTCTCTGCTCCATGTCAGTGACTGGATTTATGGCTACTTGCAGAGAGGTGCCTTGGAAAAGCGCCGGGGCAGCGAGTGCCACGGTCTGCCCTCAAGGGCACCTGCAGAAGAGAAGCCTCGAGAAGGCCAAAGGTCACCAAGTCCTGTGGCCAGGCCTCGAGGTCACCTGCAGGAGTAACGCCTCAGAAAGCTCCGGGTCAACAAGGAACGAGTGCGCTGTGCGGGGGCTCCTCACAGCACCACTCTGTCCCGTCCTGTCCCGTCGCGTGCACCGAGCGCTGTGGCGTGGCTGCGTCACCGCCAACACCTATGTCACCACGTGTCACAAAGGGCCCTGGAACAGCCCGTCCCGTTCCATCCCACGGTGACCATGCTGCACCGTGTCACAAAGGGCCCTTGCACACACTGCCACCTGCCCTGGGGCCGCCCCCAGCCCACCCAAAGCGGCCCAGGTTGGAAGGAATCCCTTGTCCCAAGTGTCGAAGACAGTCCGACGGGATCTTTAGGAACAGCTCAAACCATAAGCAAACGCTGCCCTGCTCTGCGGGCTCAGGGCAGCAGAAGGAGCCCCCAAGGCTGCCGACGCAGCTGCAGCGGGAAGGGCACGGGGCCTTCCACAGAAGCTGGCACGGCCTCCTTGGGACACGTGCCAGCCCGTGGCCATCCTAAACCCAGGGCTGTGACACAGACAAGGAAGGTGTGGGCCAGGGCACGAATGCTGCTCTGACCCCTGGGGCCAGGGGAGCACTGAAATCAGCAGGTGTGGCAGAGTCCCGGCCGAAGCAGACCTGCCAGCCCCCCGAGCCCTGGCCGCGCTGGTGCCCGTCTCCTGCCCCAGAGACCTGTGCCCCGGGGGGGGGGCTTCTCTGCCAGAGGGCAGCCAAAGCCAACGTGCACTGGGGGCTGTGCTCCTTCCTACAGGGGGCTGTTGGCAAGAGCACCTGGAGCACCTGGAGCACCTGGTGGCAATGCTTGGTGTCTGTCAGATGATGTTGCTCCTTCCTGGAACCAAATTTTTTCATGGAAGGCATTGGCGGTAGCACCAGAACACCAACAGCTGCTGAGTTTCACAGGACAAAGAGACTCTACAGAGACACTGTCATGTTTCCTTGTGCTTTTCCTGTCTGTCTTTCTTGCACTTTGGAAAGAAAAGAATTGGCCCAGCCTCTGATATTCAACGCTCCAGTTGCTGCGTGTCTGGCTGTGGCAGCTCACGTCTAAACACAGCTGGGTGCCTGCTGAGCACGGCAGCGGACGGCCACAAACAGGGAGGTCCCCAGGGAACATCAAGGCAGACACCTGGGGAAGCGCAGAGGATAAGGATAACTCTGGAGGAGAAGCTGTTCTGTGTCTCTGATTATGGCGCCAGCACCCTGCAGGAGCAGCCAGACAGGTGCTGGAAGCAGGACATGTCCTGCCCTTTTCTGCTGTCACATGGACACGGGGACAGACTTGTTGCCACAGGTCCACCAGGCTTGATCCAGGAACAATGGAGGGCCATGCATTGCTAGGGAACGGCCTCCAGCAAGAGCAAAGCAGGATCTTGTAGCAGCAAAGCCTGAGCTTGTGAACCGGGCCATCTCCTCAGCAGACACCAAAGTGCTTCCCTCCACCCTGAATGTCCGCCACAGACTCCCTGCTTTTGTTCAGCGCCTGCTGCCTCTTCCTTTGTTCCAAGCAAGTCCAGGATTTAGTTTTGAAGCTCACGCACGTGTCTTTAAGGTGCCTGCATGGAGGAGAGGGGCGGCAGCTGCAGCACAGGGCTCGTGTGCCATCAGAGTCTCTGTCTCACGATGGCACCAATGCCGCTGCCTTGGGACGCCTGACTGTGGAAGGTGGGCGTGCCCTCAAGCACGGCCATTGAAGTCAGTCAGGGGCACAGGCTGCAGCTGAAGCTGCCAAGCGTTGCTGTGCGGCTGCGGCAGTCAAGAGAAAGCCATTGTGGCCAATTCTGCTGAAGCCTTTTGCCAAACCACGTGCAAATTGTGCCCACAGTATCCCCCCCTTTGGCATGCCGGCTGGTGCGGATGCCTTGTTGAGCAGGTGCCGGCGCTCGGGGTCCCGCTGTTCCTGTGCACACTCTGGTGCCGTTTCTGTGGCGTCCAGAGCCGCTTCGGCAGCAGCGACTCGGCAGCCCTGCTCCAGGGGACAGCGCCGCCCTCCCCATGGTGGCAGCAGCTCTGCAGGCCCAGAGCTCCGTGTCAGGGGGGCCTCAGTCACAGCACCGTGGCCTGGGCAGCCGCGGGGCCCGGGCTGGCCGCCAGCCCTGCCTCTGCCCCTGCCCTGGCAGCACCCAGGGGGCCGCGCCCCAGCAGGGCCCCCCTTGCCCTCCTGTCCCCAGCCAGCGCAGCCTGAGCCACCTCGGGGGTTTCCCCACCCTCCTGGTGGGGCAGTGTCCCGGCCTCGAGGGCTTCTGCCGCAGGCCTGAGAGACTCTCTGGGGAAGCGCCAGAGCAGCCAGGTGGCAGGAACAAGGCGGCTGTCTGGGGGCTGCTTACGGCCTCTGACACCCAATTCCTCAGGCCCCCCCACCGCCCCAGCCCCTCAGGGGCCTCCTGTCCCCTTGTAGCCTCCTGCCACCCACTCCCTCGCACATCCCCCTCGTGCCTTCCCACTGCCTTGTCCCGTCAGGGCCTCCGCAGCACCTCATCCCTTCACGGCCTCCCACCTCCCCGGCCCCTCAGGGTCTCCCCCAACCTGCCCGGCAGCGACGCAGCCCCGACGGAGCTCCAGGGGAGGCCCATCAAGAGGCACCTCGGAGCCCTCAGCAATCCAGCCAGCAACCCAGGGGCAGGAGGACACGGATGGCGGTTCCTGGCTGGGAGAGGGCTTGTGGCCATCTCCAGGCACCAGTCTCGCAGGGATCCCCGCAGCTCCGGCCCCTGCCCACCCGCTCTGTCGGCAGCGTTAAGGCTTCTGCAGAACCACCAAAGGCCAAGGGGCCTCTGGCCATTTTCCCTTCCACACTGCACGCCTGGGCAACTGCTGAGCACAAGCACCCTTTTTCCCCTCTTCCCCTATGCCCTGCGCACCCTGGGCAGCAAAAGAAAGCTCCCGGGAGTCCGTGTATTATAACACGTTCTATATTTACATCCTAAAGAAAAACAAAAAGGCGGCAAGAACAATCTTAAAGAAAAGAAAAATCCCCGCTGGCTCAGGTGGCCCCAGCAGACAGAGCCTCCCAGATCAGCTCTCCGCAGAGCTCCTCCAGCAGCACAGCCAGCCACGGCCCCACAGACAAGGCCGTTTCCTGCATGCCCTGCGGAACTGATCTTGCAGCTTCTTGAAAATGCAGTACGGAGCTCTCTCCACTGCCCTGAGGACGTACAGTGTTTGAACAGCCAGGCTTCTGATGGCAGGGCTGTCGTCATCTGCCATGTCTTCAAGGGCTGGAAGAGAGAGGAACAGAGCCACGGTCAGAGCCCAGATCCGCGGGGACCCGAGGAGAGCCCCCTGCCAGGGCCATCCCAGCCCGCTCTTGCCATGGCCAGGAGGGAGCAGGGACCAACGGGATCAGCCCGAAGGTGCTGGCCACGAATCCCCCGCGTGCCCCTGAAATCTCTGTGTGCTCTGCCCACGCCACCC
>JACSVZ010000511.1:0-17619 GCA_014706295.1 Lycocorax pyrrhopterus obiensis
TCGCGGGGCCCCGCAGGCAGGACCTCTGTGAGCAGTGGGATCTGCACTCTTTGCAGTCGTGTCCCAGGACAGTCCTGGCGATGCAAACACGTTTCCCCTCTGCAGTTGCAGTAACAGGAGCATCCAAACTCTTCCAAGGCAAGCTTGTTTAAAGGATGGGTTTGGTCCCGGTGAGGCTTCCAAGGGCTCTCCTTTGAAGCTGCACTGCAGGGGAATGCACGGGGGTCTGAAGCGTCCCTGTACCCTCCCAGTTTCAGAGGGAGCTTGGGAAAACATGCATCCCTCCCCTAACCGACCCTAACAGCACACGAAGATGCCCTCCCCCTTTCCCGAGCTGGGAGGTGGAAAGGAGCAGGCTGCAGGGGCAGTAAAGGGTGGGTTTGTGGCTGTCCCACTTCAGCAGTCTCTGCCTTCCCCCCGCTGGGCCTTGCAGAGCTCTGCAGCTTCTCCCCGTGAAAATACCCATGGAAAACCCTCTGCCCTGTGCAGAATCCAGAAGTAATGCAGAACCTGTCCCCCACTCCCCCCTTCCCAGACATCAGGCTCGGTGTGTTGCACAGGTGCACACGCCAAGTTTCAGCCCGAAGAGAGTTTTACACCTGACTTTTATACTCTGCTGCCAGTGGCCCACAACCAAGTCGGTTGCCCACTAAAACTCCGTTAAAAGAGGCAACACCACTCCCGTTGATCCCGGCAGCGGAGCCCCCGGGGGGGGTTGGGGGTCCCGGGAGGGTTTGGGGTCCCGGGAGGGTTTGGGGGTACCTGGGTGGTGCCGATGATGGTGATGGGGACCCCGTGCCGGGTATGAACCTTCTCGCTGCGCACGGGGCAGCGTCAGCACGTTCAGGGAGATCCTGGGGGGCCCGGGGGATTCACCCCAAATCCGGGGGGACCCCAAATTGCTGAGGGACCCCCCCCGAACTCTCCCTCACCGCTGATCTGCTGCAGGCAGGGGGGGCACCAGCACTCGGCCCCCGCCTCCACCATCACAGGGGGGCTGCGACAGAAACGGGGGAGGGGCCACGGACAGGTCGGGGTGTGGACCCGCAAAGTCCTGGGGGAGGGACACAGGGGGATCCCAGGAATCCCCCTTGGGGGCTAACGGGGGACCCCGGGAGGAGTTTGGGGGGGCTGGGTGGGCCATGGGGGACCCCCAGGAGTCTTGTGGGGGGGGGGTGGGCAAAGAACAGGGCGACCCCGGGATGGGTTTGGGGGGAACCGGATTGGAGCTTCCAGACGCCCAAATCCGATGGCGGAGAAACGACGCGATGGCAAGCGATGACGGACACAGCGACCACCGGGTGAGATTCCCGCTGGATTCCGGCTCTGGGACACCTGGTGATGGTGAGGAGGGGGAGGGGGAACCCCCATCCCACTGCTCCACATTCCCAAATTCCCAATCCCACATTCCCAGCCCCAACCCAGGAGAAGATCCCGGGCTCCGGCATTCCGGGATGCTCCAACCCGCACCGGTGCTGCTCCCGCTCCTCCGGCAAGCGCCTCGACCCGGCCCAGGGGTGGAAGGCGCCGTCGCTGTGGGAACGATCCCGGATTTCATCCCCCTTCATCCAGCCGATCCCGATGGTGCTGGGGTAGAATCCGTACGTGTGCAGGACAACGTCAGGATCCCGTGTTCCACTTTCCGGGACACATGGACATCAGGGGGCTCTGGAATGGGGTCACGGTGAGATGCATCCATGGGGATTCCATGGCAGTGGGATGGGGATGAGATCTGCCCATGGATTTCCATGGGAATGGGATGGCAGTGAGATCCATCTACAGAATTCCTGTGGGAATGGGGCAGAAGTGGGATCCATCCATGGAAGTCCCCATGGGAATGGGATGACTGAGATCCATCCATGGACTTCCATGGGAATTCCCACGTTCCCCAATTTTGCCCTCCCAAATCCCACATTCCCAAATCCCCATATTCCATGGGAATTTCTGCCCTCCCCACCTTCACACTCCAGTGCCTCCCGCCCGTATCTGACATGTTTCCAGAGAACATTCCAGGCCGGAATGTCCCAGATAATTTGTTGATTCCTCAGCCTTGATCTCATGGATCCCCATTCCAGTCCCACAGTTGCCATCCCAGCCCACAGATCCCAGCCCAGCCCCACGGATCCCCATTGCAGTCCCACAGGTTGCATCCAGCCCCACAGATCCCCCAGCCCCGGCTCCCCCCGCCCAGCCCGCTCTGGCTGTGCCGCTCCCGCAGCATCTCCGGCTCCCTGCTGGCCCCGTGCCGGTGCCCGCTCCTTGTGCTGGCTCCGGGATCCCGAAGATCCCGGCTCGGCTCCGGCCGCCATCCCCGGCGTCTGCGGCTCCGCCCGGCCCCGCTCGCTGCGCGGCGCTGGGAGGGGATCCCATCCAGGGACCCCACAGGGCACGAACTGGGGGAGCCCCGGGGCCGGGCTCCGACACCGCCACGTGCGGGGAACGCAGGGACAGGAGAACTGGGGGGGACACGGAGATTTGGGGTCTGGGGGGCCACGGGTGAAGGAAAGGGGGCAACTGGGAGAGCTGGGAGAGCCGGGAAGGGGGTTTGGGGTTCCAGGATGAAAAAGGGGAGGCTGGCGGGGTGGGTAGAGGTGGGATGGTGGGGTTAGGGGGTCCCTGTACCCACAGGAAGGGGGTCCAAGGGCCCCCCAGTGACCCCGCTCCCAGCACAGGGCGGGGAAACCCGGGATGGCTGCCGAATTGGGGGTCCCGGGTGTGCTCAGTGCTGAGGAAGGAGGGGCTGGGTGCTGGGAAAGCAGGAATAGGGGTCCAGGGGGTAATCTGGATAAGGGAAAAGGGGGCTCTGGGGCTGGGAGAGGCGGGATGGCCGGGGAAAGGGGTGCCGGGGTTATTGGTGCCGGATACGGGGGTGCAGGGTGGCAACCCATGCCCGGGAATGGGGGTTCTGGGGATCGCGGCGCCCAGGAATGGGGGTTTAGGGGTCCTCGGTGCTCCGGAATGGGCGAGCAAAGAGTCCCGTGCGGAGACGCGAAAGTGACCGAGGGAGCGCGCGGGGGGAAGGGACGGGGCAATTCCAGGGAATTCCCCTGGATTCCCCTCCTGGCATCCCCCGGGACCCCTCCTCGCCGCGCCCTGCGGCGACCCCCGGGCCGGGCTGGGCTGAACTCCGGGCCCTGCGGCCAAACTCTGCCTGGAACAAGCACTAACAGCAAATGAGCCCAAGTTCCCTGAGGAGATTTGGAGCAGGAGAGCTTGAGGATCTGTGGGGATTTCACAGAAGAACTGGCCCAGGGCATTGCCCTGGCACAGGGGCAGGGAAATGTAGTGGCCGTGTGCATGAGAGCGTAGAGAAAGCACTGGCCCAGGCAGCTGCTGCCATGTGGGGCACAAGCTCTGCTGCCCAGGAGGGTCCCGTAGTGCAGGGGTTTGCAGATGGACACGTAGCGGTCGTAGCACATGACGGTGAGGAGACAATACTCTGCTGAGATGAAGAAACAGAAAGAAAAGAGCTGAGCAGCACATCCTGAGTAGGAGATGTGCCTGGTGGCCCAGAGGAATTGTGCATGGCTTTGGGGACAGTGGTGCAGATGGAGCCCAGGTCGGTGAGGGCCAGGTTGAGGAGGAAGAAGAACATGGGGGTGTGCAGGTGCTGGCCGCAGGCTACGGCGCTGATGATGAGGCCGTTGCCCAGGAGGGCAGCCAGGGAGATGCCCCAGGAAGAGGCAGAAGTGCAGGAGCTGCAGCTGCCGCGTGTCCTGCCAATGCCAGCAGAGGGAAGTGGCTGATGGAGCTGCGTTGGACATTTGCTGTCTCTGGCCATGGGCACCTGTTCATGAGGAAGAAAACAGTGAAGAGTTAGAGGAAGATCTGTAGCCAAAATCAAAAGGCGTTTCCCATACGCTCTGGAATACACAGACACGCTTTTTGTGTTTAGGGAGTTCTGGGGTTTTTGTATTTTAAGTTCCCCATTCTCTCCTGGTATTCTTGGATATCAGAAACCCTCAGCATTTCTGCTGCCCTCTGGCAGACAGAGCAACTTTTGCGAGGGCCAGATGATGAGTGGAGAACTGAGGAAGATGCTCTTTCATTCTGACCTGTTCAGAGTTTCTCTGTTTCACTTTTCTCACATGCAGAATGATCACCCTCCCATGTTTCCCTTAAAGATCACCAGGTGCTACTGGGAGCAGATGGATTCCACCACAGACCCCAAATGTCTGTCCCTTTTTCAAGGCACCACACTCGTATCCGAGGACACACCTGGCTCATTTCACCACCCCCAACAGCATTTTCACACTTGTAGCATCTCTGCCTTTCACTGTGGGGCTTTCAGATAACACAAAGATGCTACAGGACAGGTTTGCATCCTGGAGGGAAGCTCCCAGCTTGGAAGGAAACTCGGGGAGACAGCCAAGAGTCCCAGTGATGGCACTGGATGAAGGGAGATTGAGCTCCTGCCCTGGCTGCACTGGACAGCACTGCCCACAGCCGGCACTGGGGACAGCGTCACCCTGAGCCAGCTGTGCCCCCTCCCAGAGCCCCCAGTGCCGGGCAGCTGCTCCCAGCCCCTGTGCTCTGCAAGAGGAACTGGGCCCGGGGCTGCAGAGCTGCCCCACGGCTCTGCTTGCAGCTCTGCCTGCCCAGGAGGGGCTTCACGCCTTGGACCCCTGGCCTGAGGGCAGAGGCTTGGCTGGGGGGACAGGAGGAGGGGGCTTGTTCAGAGGGAGGGGCTGCACTGGAGGGATCCTGTGGACCTATCTCTAAACTCTCCCTGCCACAAACATTTCTGGGTTTTGTTTTCTCTCATTTCCCTGACCTCATCTCAGCGTCCTGGAGATTTTCCTCCTGGAGCTGTTTCCCTGTGCCTGATCTCTCCCTGCCAGCACTCACAGACCCCAAATCTCTGTGCACTCTCCGGGCCCTACAGAAACCGGCTGTGTGCAGGGCAACTGCTGGGGGCAGTTCTGTTTGCAGCTTGGAGAAAGGACAGCTCAGACTGAGCCTGATGGGGTGCAGCCAAGGTGATGCTGTGTGCTGTCCATGGGCACAGGAAGTGGCTGAAAGCACATGAGGGATCTCCTGTGACCTGCTGGTCACTAAAAGTAACAGTTCGGATGTCCCAGGACCTGACAAAATTCATAACACTTGAAAATAATATTTATCCTCCTCCCCACCGTTCTCCAATAGTAGGAAACTGAAACAAAGCCTTAGGAAATTCCTCATTTTTATCAAAATCCTGTATTGGAAATATTCTAGGAGTGATCAGAAACCCCAGCATGTCAGAGCCTCATGAGCATTTCACCTCCCCTACACTCGAGATGCTCTGAGTTGTACTCACAGAATCCGTAGACATTGGGATGTTCCAGCTGCAGGAGATCCCTCCAGGAGCTGCAGCTGCCTTGTCCTGCAGCCAGAGGCTTCCTGTGCCAGGGGCTGGCAGTGATTCTCCCGCAGTCACTTCTCAGCCCCTCCCCAGCCCCGGCTGAGCTGAAGCCCTGGGTGCCTCTGTGCTGTGCCCGGGCTGGCTGCAGGCAGTGCCCCAGCCCTGCTGGGCTGTGCACAGGAGCTGCTCCTGCCCAGAGCTGTCTCTCTGCAGCGCTGCCGCTTGCCAGGAGCTGCCTCTGTGCCAGGAGCCCGGCCCAGCTCAGCACCACAGACACAGCACAAGGACTTTAATGACCCTCTCGGGGCTTGGTGCTGAGGCCCTCAACATCAGTCCCTGACAGGGACTTGCACAAACCTCTCAAGAATTCAAGTCAGAATTGAACTCAAAGTTTCTTGAAGTTTTAATGGGTCCCAGTGAGGGACACGACTGAGAAAGTGTCCCCAGGCTCCAGTCAGAGCAGAGAACTGGAGGCAGGGATGACAGGAGGGGACAAAGAGAAGCCAAGTCTTGGTGCCCTGGGGCACAGCAGCGTCTGTGCCACCAAGGGCTGGGAGGAGACACCTTGTCCTGAGGCCCTGGGGCCTCCTGGCACAGCCCCAGCAAGGCTGGGCACTGTCAGCCCCTTGTCCTGCCCTCAGCATCCCCCCACATCCCAGTGGGCTCAGGGATCTGCTGGAAGGAGTCCCTGGGGAGCCTTGGTCAGGAATGGCCCTGGGGGCTCCTGAATGCTCCCAGGGACTGCAGGTTTTTCAAAGGACTTTGGCTTTGGCTTTTGCCTGGGAGTCTCTGAGAGCTTTGTGCAATCCTGGCCCCCAATTATCTGCTCTAATGAGTCCCTGGAGATTCTTTGTCAGTAACAACACTCAGTGGGGCTCATTAATGCTTCAGGGCACTTCAGTTTTTTAAAGTACTTGGTGCTTCCCTTTCAATACCAACTCTATGAGAGGTTTGTGCAATCATGACCTCCAATTATCTCCAATTACTTTAACGAGTCCCTTGAGAGCTTTGCATTGACACTCAGTGGGGCTCATTAATGCTCTGAGATACTCAAGGTTTTTAAGGTACTTTGGATTTTCCTTCCCACACTGAGTCTCTGAGAGGTTTTTGTGCAATCATTGATGCTGAAGTGGTCCCCTAAAACACAGAGATTAGACAAGAATAAGGGAATAAAGGTAGGTATTTATTTGAAGGGCCTTCCGAGGTACACCCTGGGGAGTCCAAATGCTACTGCCAAAATGGACCCCAAGATGGACTGCGGGTCACAAGTTCTTCACACTTTTATAAGTTTGGTTCATTTGCATATCAGGGTTAATTCTCCCATTAAAGCTTCAGTTAATGACGTAGTTTCCCCAAGCTTGCTCCCCCTTAAGAGGCTTTTGGTTTATACTTTTTGGGCCCAGGACGGTCTGAGTGTCCTTGGAGAGCAGGCCTGGAGAGGCTTTGTTGTGTCTACCGAGCACGGGAGAGCAGAAGTTAACAGGATACAAGAAACTTCAGAGTTACACACCAGGCAGTACAGGATTTGAAAAATGTGAAAGTTAAAACCTAAGGCATCATTCCCCCCCTTCAGAGGCTTGACAAGGCCTCTACCTTGTCGAGACTCTATTCTAAATATTCTAAATATCTACTAATAATATGTGTCTAACAGCAGTATATATCTATCTAACAATGGTATATATAAACAAGAATTATTATTATAATTAATATGAACAATTCTTTAATCCAGGGCCAGTTTGATAACCACGAAATCAGGATGTGGAAGATATAATCAGAGCTCAGTGTGTTATCTTTGAGTGCTATCTAATAATGTAGGATCTGAGTTAGTTCTCAAATTGTAAACAAATTTTGCTGATCTTTCCACTTTGATTTACATGCCAATTTTAGTTCTGTATCCAAATGAGTGTCTTTGGATACACTTTGGACTAGAATCATATGCAAATTTTGGTTCCAAACCTGAGTTAGGGTTACCATCTGTGTAGATAATAAGCACAGGAAAATAATCATTTAAACTACATCATCTTCATTTGTATCAGCTCTGTTTTCTCAGTTGTTTCAGGAGCAGAAGCCTTCTTAACTCCGGAGTAGTGAATCCAGGGTCCTTTGCCAGAGACTTGGACTGCGGTGAGCGTGGTCAGCAAAATCTGGAATGGTCCTCTCCACTTGGCCTGTCAAGAGGGTCACTGTCCCACCACTTAACACAGACCCAGTCTCCAGGCTGGAAGGGATGTGCAGGGGTGTCCAGTCTATGGGCCTGTATAACACGATGTAATTCTGGGAGCTTCTGCACAGTGGAACCTAAAGCCATTAATATCTCCTGCAAATCAAGGTTTCCCCCTCATGTGAATTTCACTGGAACATGTGGAGTTTGATATGGCCTGCCATACAATATTTCATAGGGACTGATGTTGTCCCTCCGCCTCGGTTGTGTGCGGATCCTCAGTAAAGCTACAGGCAAGGCCTGAACCCATGTCATGGATGTCTCTAAAACCTAAGGCACACCATAACCTCACAAGCTCTCCTGGGTTCCATGAGGCCCCGCAATGACACACTGGAGCTGCAGTTCAGTGAGGTTCCATAACCTCACCAGCAGTCTCTCTGGGGTTCAGTGAGGTTCCCTAACCTCACCAGCACTCTGGGGTTCCATGAGGTTCCATAACCTCACTGGGGTCTCTTGGGTCCATGAGGTTCCATAACCTCACTGGAGTCCTTGGGTTCCATGAGGCCCCTCTGTGACACATGGGAGCTGCAGTTCAATGAGGTTTCCATAACCTCACTAGGGTCTCTGGGGTTCAATGAGGTTCCATAACCTCACTAGGGTCTCTGGGGTTCCATGAGGTTCCATAACCTCACCAGCATCTCTGGGGTTCAATGAGGTTCCATAACCTCACTAGGGTCTCTGGGGGTTCGCACTTTGAGCCTTTGTTCCACGAGTTCCATCCACTGACATGGCTGGCTGAGTTCCGTGAGGCCCAGCTGTGTCACACCGGGAGCCTTGGTTCCATGAGCTGTATCACATCAAAGCCTTGCTTTTATCAGGTTCCGTATAACCTCCTATGGTCTCGCTGAGCTCCATGAGCCCTGCTGAGTCACACTGGAGCCTTGGTTCCTGAGGTTCCATAGCCTCACTGTGGTATCTTTGTTCAATGAGGCTTCTCTGAGTCACATTAGAGCCCTGGTTCCATGAATTTCCTTACCTTCACTATGGTTTTGGTTCCATAATTCCTGATGTGCCACTTTAGCTTTTGGTTCCATGAGATTCCATAGCATCAATGGTGGTCTCCTGTCCTTCCATGAGGCCCCACTGTGTCACACTGCAGCCTTGATTCCATGAGTTTCCATAACTCACAGACATCTCCTGGGTTCCATGAGGCCTTCTGTGACACATGGTATCCCTGGTTCCATGAAAGTTCCAAAACCTCACTATGTCTCTTGGTTCCCTAAGGCTCCTCTGTGTCCCATTTGAGCCTTGTCTCCATGGGTACCATAAGCTCACAATAGTCTCCTGCATTTAAATGAGGAGCCCGCTGTTCACATTTCAGCCTCGATTCATGAGGTGCCATATCCTCCTTGTGTCACCTGTTGCCCCCATGAGGCCCCGCTTGTGTCACATTAGAGCCTTGGGTCAAGATATTCCATGGCCCTCAAAATGGTCTCCTGGATTCAGTGAGGCTCACTGTGTCAGACTGGAGCCTGGGTTCATGAGGTACCATAACCTCACTTGGTCTCTTGGGTTTCATGTGCCTTCTGCGTCACAAGGGACACTTGGTTCCATGAGATTCCATTGCATCACAATGGTCTCCTGGGTTCCGTGTGGACCCGCTGTGTTTACAATTGAAACTTGCTTCCATGATAGTCCATTCTTTCACAACGGTCTCCTGGGTTCCATGAGGCCCCGCTGTGTCACACTGGACACTGGGTTCCATGAGCCCTGGCAAGCTCCCAGGAGCACCTGGGTTCAATGAGGCCCAGCTGTCTCATGACTGACACTTGGTCCAATGAGATTCCATCGTGTCACAGTGGTCTCCTGTGCTCCATGAGGCCCTGCTTTGTCACAATGGAGCCTTGGTTCCATGAGATTCCATAGAGTCACAACGGACTCCCGTGTGGAATCAGTCCCCGCTCTGTCACACTGAAGCCTTGGTTCCGTTAGGTTCAAATACCTCACTATGGTCTCTTGGGTTCTATGAGATCACGCTGTGTCATATCAGAGCCTTGGTTCCATGAGGTTCCATAGCCTCACTATGGTATCTTTGGTTCAGTGAGGATTCTCTGAGTCACATTACAGCCCTGGTTCCATTGGGTTCCAGAACATCACAATGCTCTCCTGGGTTCCAAGTGGCCGTGCTGTGTCACATTAGAGCCTTTGTTCCAAGAGATTTCATGGCCTCACTATGGTCTCCTGGGTTCCATGAGCGCCCGCTGTGTCCGTTTAGAGCCTTGGTTCCATGCAGTTCCATACCCTCACTATGGTTTTGGGTTCTATAAGGCCCCCCATGTGTCACTTTACCATTTTGATTCCTTGAGATTCCATAGCGTCAATGTGGTCTCCTGTGTTCCATGAGGCCCCACTGTGACACACTGCAGCCTTGGTTCCATGAGGTTCCAACACCTCACTTTGGTCTCTTGGTTCCCTGAGGCTCCTCTGTGTCCCATTAAGCGTTGGTTCCATGAGGTTCCATAACCTCACAGTAGTCTCCTGCATTCCATGAGTAGCCACTGTTTCAAATTTCAGCCTCAGCTTCATGAGGTTCCATAACCTCCTTGAGGTTGCCTGGGCCCCATGAGGCCCTGCTGTGACACACTGGAGCCTTGCTACCACGAGTTTCCCATAACCTCACTGTGGTCTCCTGGGTTCCATGAGGCCCTGCTTTGTCACATTAGAGCCTTGGTTCCATAAGATTCCATAGCTTCACAATGGTCTCCTATGTTCCACGAGGACCTCCTGTGTCGCACTGGAGTTTTGGTTCCATGAGGATCCATCACCTCATTGTGGTCTCTTGGATTTCATGAGGCCCCTCTGTTTCACATTAGAGACTCGGTTCCATGATGATCCATAACCTCACAATGATCTCCTGGGCCCAATGAGGTCCCACTGCATCAAATTAGAGCCTTCGTTCCAAGAGATTCCATGGCCTCAAAACGGTCTCCTGGATTCGGTGAGGCCCCGCTGTGACACATTTGAGCCTTGGGACCATAAGTTTCTGACACCTAACTATGGTCTCTTGGTTCCATGAGGCCCCGCTGCGTCAGACTGGAGCCTTGGTTCCATGAGGTTCCAGAACCTCACTTTGGTCTCCTGGGTTCCATGTGGCCCCTCTGCATCACGAGGGACACTTGGTTCCATGAGATTCCATTGTGTGACAATTGACACTCAGTTCCATGAGATGCCATTGCAACACAAAGGTCTCCTAGGACCATCAGGACCCACTGTGACACAACCGAAACTTGGTTCCATAAAATTCCATTGTGTCACAATGGTCTCCTGGGATCCATGAGGCTGCACTTTGTAACAATGGACACTGGAATCCAGGAACAGTGGCAGTGTCCAAGTGGAACCTGTGTTCCGTGTGCCACCACTGTGTTTACAATTGACACTTGCTACCATGGTAGTCCATTGCTCCACAATGGTCTCCTGGGTTCCATGAGGCCCTGCTGTGTCACACTGGACACTGGGTTCCACAAGCCCTGGCAAGGTCCCAGTAGCACCTGGGTTCAATGAGGCCCAGCTGTCTCACGATGGACACTTGGTTCCATGAGATTCCATTGCGTCACAATGGTCTCCTGCGTTCCATGAGGCCCTGCTTTGTCACAATGGAGTCTTGGTTCCACGAGATTCTTTTTTCTTCTCCAAGGGGTGGTGAGGTGGCTGCTGGGGCCCATCCCAGCAGGGGCCACCAGGGCCCACGTGGCCGGGGTCTTCCTGAGGCTGGGACCACCCAGCTGGGGCCCTCCTGAGGCCGGAGCCACCCGTGTGGTGCTGGCAAGGACCACATGTGGCCAGCAGAGACAGATATGGCAAGTAATTCCCGATGTGGAGCCCGGACAAGATCAACCTCTCAACTGCAACTTACAGACACCAACTTTCTTCAAGTCAGAGAAAAAGAAAAGTGAGGACACGCGAGGAGAACCAACATGGCGGCACCGAGGGCGGTGGGGGAAGGGAGAGGGAGGAGGTGCTCCAAGCGTCGGAGCTGAGATTCTCCTGCGAGCCGTGGTGAGGACTATAATACAACAAACTCTTTCCCTGTAATTCATGAGGTGCATGGGGGAGTGCAGAGATCCACATGCAGCCCGTGAAGAGGGTGCTCACACTGGAGCGTGAGGATGCTGAAAAGCTCTAATCTAGTGAGGAACTCAGAGAGAGATGACCCTTGCTTTTAGAGATCGAGGAAGAGAGCCTTCGCTTCCAAACTAGAACAGCTCATCCTTAAAAGACTAAACCCCATGAACTAAAATGACCCACGCTGGCAGTTGTGGGAAGACTGCTTGACCCGTGGGAGGGACTCACATTGCAGCAGGTTTGGCGGGACTGCTGCTTGTGGAAGTTAAAACCACGCTAGAAAAGTTCACAGAGAACTATCTCCTGTGGGAAGGATCCCACGGCACACCAGAAGAAACTCTTTTCCTTAAACTTAAAGAAAGACTCTTAAGAAGTGAAATACTGACAAAAACCCCATGTTTTGTTTCCTTGTGTGGTTGGTAGAAAGAGGGAGGGACTGGGAAGGAAAGGTGTTCTGAAAGTTTGCTTTGGTTCTCATTATCCTTTTTACTTTTAATTCTGTTAATAATAAATCTTCTTTATACTGTTTAATTTGAGAACCTGTTTTGCCTTGAAGTGTTTTTCCCCCTCTGCTCAGCTATAGCAGAGGAAAATAAGTGAATAGTTTTTTCGTGGGTGCTTGGCACTTAACCAGTGTCAAACTGTGACACACATTCAAAATTCTCTATACCCAAGGGTTGCTCCCAGACAAACCTGCCAGGACAGACAGATCTGGCTGGCCTTGGCCTCTGCTGGCTGTGTCTCATCTGCCCCTGACACCCTGGGGCTCAGTGCTACCCTTCCTCTGGAGACCACTGTGACCCTGCGTGGCCTCGTGGAGCCCAGGGGCCATTGTGACACTGCAGGGCTGGTGGCACCAAGGGGACCATGGTGACCCTGGGGCGTTCCATGGAACCAAGGGGCCACGGTGGCACTGCTGGGCCCCAAAGAACCGAGGGGCCTTTGTGACACTGCAGGGCCCCATGGAACCAAGGGAACATGGAACAGCTCTGGCTGCCTTGGGCTCCTGGGGCCGCCTGACAGCTCCGGCTGACCTTGGCATGGCGAGAGCTGCTCCTCATCTGCCCCTGGAGCGCTGGGGCTCCGTGCTTTCCTTCCTATGGAACAGAACTCCTTCTCCTCCAGGTGCCCATGGCCAAAATTGGAATTTGGCCTCCAAAATTCCGTCTATCCAAGGATTGCTCCCAGACAAAAGCTGCAAGACAAACATGTCTGGCTGGCCTGGCCTCTGGTGACCGCCTTTCATCTTTCAATACTGGGCTTCTGTGGTTTCCTTCCTGTGGAAAAGAACCGTCCCTCTTGTCCGGCGCTCTTGGCCTCGAGCACTGACCACTATATAGGGACAAAGGAGCTCTGTGCTCAGTGGAGTGGAGACTGAGCACAGCAGAGGAGAGCCCTGGGAGGGACTGAAGGGAGGTTTCAGAGATGGTGGATCCTTTTGGCATAGTAGAAAACAGCCAGAGAAAGAAAATTAATGCCAAGGGCAGCTGGGGAGGTGCAGGCCGGACACCAGGAGAAAGGAATTTCCCTGCCAGGGCAGGGCTGTGGTGCAACACGTCCCCCAGAAGGAGTCTGGAGCAGCCCAAGGCTTTGTGTGCCCAGGCAGAGGCAGGCAGGACGCAGAGCTGTCAGCAAAGGAAGGGGCCAGCGAGGTGGGGCAGCCGGGGGGATGAGGACAGCCTGCAGGGACAGAGGCGCAGGGCAGGGACACCGTGGGACAGCCTGGGCTGCAGAGGGCAGAGGGATGGGCAGCAGCTGCAAGGCCCTGACAGAGCCAACTTGTGCAGCCCTTTGGCCACGGCTGCTGTCCCTGGCCCTGAGGCCAGGAGGGGACAAGTGACCCTTGCAGCCCTGGGGCCTCAGGGCCTCCTTGTCCCTGCTCAGCAGCCTGGCAGGGGCCGCCCCATGGTGCTGCCCTTGGCATTGCACATCCCCACATCCCAGTGCCCCGGGAAGAGCCCTGAGCACTGAGGGAGGGACAGGATCTGCCTTGCCAGGGGCTGGGGCTCAGGCCTTGGCCCTTTGCATTCATGGAACACATCCAGGTTTGCTCAGCACCACAGACACCTTTCCCTTGCTTGTCCCCACCTGCCATCGCTGCCTCCAGAGTTCTGCTCTGACTGGAACCTGGGGACACTTTCCCGTGAGTCGTGTCCCTGATGGGACCCATTAAAAGTTAAGAAACTTTGAATCTGACTTTGAGTTCTTGAGAAGTTTTTTGAAGACACTCTCAGGGACTGAGTCTGATGTGAACAACACCAAAGCCCCAGAGGGTCATTAAAGTCCTTGTGCTGCTGCTGTGCTGCTGAGCTGGGCCGGGCTCCTGGCACAGAGGGACTCTCAAGCTCTTGGCAACCAAGAAGAGCTTCAAAGAGGCAGCTCTGCTGAGGAGCAGCTCCTCTGCCAGCCCAGCAGGGCTGAGGGCACTGCCTGCAGGTACCTGGGAGGAGTGAGCAGAGAGCTGGCTAAAGCAGCTGGAAGGACAACTCTGAACTCATTCATGGAGAAACCTTCCCAGCGTTTGCACAGTGAGTCTCTGGCTGCAGGGATCTTCTAGAGCTGCCCCATGACACGACTGCCATGGCTGTAAGGATGGCTCTGCTGCCGTGTCTGGTTTGGGGGAGGATGTGCTGCAGAGCGGGGCTGCCCTGGGCACCGTCAGAGGGACAGGGCAGGACGGCTCCTGCTGCCAGGGCCGGCTGCAGGCTGTGAAGGTGGGGGAGCAGCCAGGGGTGCCCAGGGCTGTCCTGCAGAGCAGCTGCTGCAGCCCTGAGGGCTCTTTGCCAGGCCAGGGGATGTGCCACCTGCCAGGGGCAGCTCTCAGCCTGCCTGGGAGCTCCCATGGGCGGTGGAGGGGAGCTGTGGGTGCAAGGAGTGACTCCTGCAGGGCGGTCCTGCTGCTGTGGAGAGGGTGCTGTGGGGGCCAGGGCTGCTCAGAGCTCCAGCTCATGCCCAGGTCATTCCTGAGGGGACTTTTCATGAGCACATTCAGGGCAGGGGTTTCCTGCTTGAGTCTCTGCTTTCCTCAGTCTGTGCTCCCACTTTCCCTGGCTCAGCTTGCTGGGAATGGAAACTCAGCTGTGCAGGTAGAGCAGGGGCTGAGGCTCTTAAACCATCACACTGAGATTCCTGGGCGCCTCAGCAAGTGCCTGCACCTCCCCAGGCTCCAGATGCATCCAGCATCACCTTTCCATGGTGCCCAGGCCCGGGGGAGCTGTTCTTTAATCGCTGCAGCCCCGAGCGGCTGCAGGGCAGAGCTGGCCCAGGGGCTGGGCTGGGCTCTGGCAGCAGCGGCAGGGACGGAGCCCGGGCCGCAGGAGCAGCTCCCGGCTGGGACAGCTCCAGCAGCAGAGCCGTGGGCAGGGAGGGAGGGAGGCAGCGCTGAGGGAAGCCCTGCTGAGGGGAGATGTGGCAGCTCCCGGCGCTGCCCTGCAGTGCAGACACTGCCCTGAGCAGCACAGCTCCGCTGTCCCCTGGCAGCCAGCACAGCCCTCGGCCCGGGGGCTCGGGGCCCTCAGTGCCCTCCAGGCCGGCAGAGCAGCAGCAGAGATGAAGGGCATCTCTGCGGCCATGTGCCCGTTCCCTGCTGACCAGGGCCTGAGGGCGACTGTCCTGCCCTGGGGCTGCCTGCGAGGGGCTGGGCAGGGCTGGCCAGGGAAAGGCTTTTCCTCAGGGCCCGGCTCTCTCTCTCCTTGCCCTGCTCAGCTGCTCCTGGCGCTGCTGACGGGCTCTCTGGCAATGGCAGTTCCAGCTGCAGGCTCAGGCCCAGCCCTGGGGCTCCTCCTGTGCAGGCTGAGCACAGCAATGGGGTGTCCCAGCTCCCTCTGCCCCGGCAGCTCTGGGCAGGCCAGGCTGGGAGGCTGGCAATGAGCCGGCTCTCCTCCAGCAGTGCCATGGACAGGACCCTTGCTGTGTCCTCGGGATGCCATCCAAGCTGTGAGCTGCCTTCCAGGGGACACTGGGGCCAGGAGTGTCCTTGGCCAGGAGTGGGGCTGAGACTCTGAGAAAGGCTGAGCCACTTTGCTCTGCTCTGGGTCCCTCTGCTCTCAGCTGTGTCAGGCTGATTTTCAGGGGAACGCAGTGGCTGCCCTCGATCTCAGGAGGGCAGCTGGGGACAGATGGAGCACAGAGCAGCTCCCCTCATCTTCACTGAGTTACAGCCAATGCTCTTGCACTGCACAGCTCTCTCTGCTCTCCCTGGGCACAGCAGGAAACCCTCTCAAGTGCCTTTGGCCGTCACCGTTCCTTAGCCCTGGCACAGGAGATGCTGCCCAGCTCCTCTGCCTCAGGAGCAGTTTGGGCTGATGGAGTCCAGCCCCAGGACCGGCCCCTGTCCCCGTTCCCATGGCCCCACTGCTGCAGAGCAGAGCTGACTCCTCGCTGTCCACGGGCACAGCCCCTGCTCGTCACAGCAACGGGGCCAGATCCCAGCAGAGCTCCAGGCACGGGGCTGAAGGGAGGGCTCTGAAAAAAGGAAAACTGGGTGGCAGGGCTGGGAGAAAGGGCTTGGACATTGCTCAGAAAGTGTCCCCTGACTTGTCACTGTCTCCTCCTTGAACAGGACTCCATGGCCAGAGACAGCAAATGTCCAACAGCAGCTCCATCAGCCACTTCCTCCTGCTGGCATTGGCAGACACGCGGCAGCTGCAGCTCCTGCACTTCTGCCTCTTCCTGGGCATCTCCCTGGCTGCCCTCCTGGGCAACGGCCTCATCATCAGCGCCGTAGCCTGCGGCCAGCACCTGCACACCCCCATGTTCTTCTTCCTGCTCAACCTGGCCCTCACCGACCTGGGCTCCATCTGCACCACTGTGCCCAAAGCCATGCACAATTCCCTCTGGGCACCAGGCACATCTCCTACGCAGGATGTGCTGCACAGTTTTTTCTTTATGTTCTTCATCTCAGCAGAGTTTTCCTCACCGTCATGTGCTACGACCGCTACGTGTCCATCTGCAAACCCCTGCACTACGGGACCCTCCTGGGCAGCAGAGCTTGTGCCCACATGGCAGCAGCTGCCTGGGCCAGTGCCTTTCTCTACTCTGCTGCACACGGCCAATACATTTTCCCTGCCCCTGTGCCAGGGCAATGCCCTGGGCCAGTTCTTCTGTGAAATCCACACATCCTCAAGCTCTCCTGCTCCAAATCCACCTCAGGGAACTTGGGCTCTTGCTGTTAGTGCCTGTCTGGTATTTGGTGTTTTGTGTTCATTGTTTTCCTATGTGCAGATCTTCAGGGCCGTGCTGAGGATCCCCTCTGAGCAGGGCCGGCACAAAGCCTTTTCCACGTGCCTCCCTCACCTGGCCGTGGTCTCCTGTTTGTCAGCACTGTTTTTTGCCTACCTGAAGCCCCCCTCCATCTCCTCCCCATCCCTGGATCTGGCACTGTCAGTTCTGTACTCGGTGGTGCCTCCAGCCCTGAACCCCCTCATCTACAGCCTGAGGAACCAGGAGCTCAAGGATGCCCTGAGGAAAATGATGACTGGATCTTTCAGAACCAATAAACTCTCTCTTTTCTGCTCCAGAACCTTCAGAATGGAACTCTTTACAATCTCCCTTTTTTTCCTGTTTGTCCATTTTTTCATAGATGCCTTTTCTTATTCTATTTCTAGTGTTAGTGTTTTTTAAATACTGTAGTACTACTCTAGCATTTCTACATGAACATCTACCTTTCTTTTGAAACACAAAGACTTTCAGGAGGCTTCTTCCCTGTGCATTTGAATAAAACAAGAGGCTGCCCTGACTTGTGTGTCCAAGGTTTTTTCCTCAGCCCTTCTCTGGCTCTGCAGGGGCAGTGCCTGTGAGCAGAGCTGGAGGGAAGAGACTCCCAGCACAGCAGCACGGCCAGGGACAATGGCCCTGCCTCTTCCCACATCTGCTCTTCCCAGCTCCACACTCCCTTTCCCAGCCCTTCTGTGGGTGCAAGGCCGGAGTGCTCGGGCAGCTTGGTCACTGTCCTGCTGCGTGTCCGTGCTGTGCCCACAGGCAGGGACAGGCCATG
>JACSVZ010000856.1:0-12914 GCA_014706295.1 Lycocorax pyrrhopterus obiensis
GTCGTAAGCCCGACCCTAAAGCCTAACGGAGCTGGAATTCTGCATTGGGCTGAGGGTAGGTGCTCAGCAGAAAGATAATGAAGGGAGCAAGGTTGGGGCATTGTTGCGCTCCTTTTGGCATGCCTTTTCGCATTGTCAGTGTCCCTGGAGCTCGGGACTTTGTGGTTTTCTGAACCCTAACCCTAAGCATAACCCTAACCCTAACCCTAGCCGGAGATGGATTAGTCAGGCTGAGGCGAGTTCCATAGCGAAAGAAAAGGAGGGAGCAAGGTTGGGGCATTGTTGCGCTCCTTTTGGCATGCCTTTCACGTTCATTGTCCCTGGAGCTCTGGGCTTGATGGTTTCTGAACCCTGAGCCTAGGGGCAGCACTAAACCTACCCTAGTCGTAAGCCCGGCCCTAAGCCTAAACGGAACTGGAATTCTGCATTGGGCTGAGGTGAGTGCTGAGCAGAAAGATAATGAAGGAGCAAGGTTGGGGCAATGACATGCTCCCCTTGGCATGCTCTTCGCATTTTCTGTGTCCCTGGAGCTCTGGGCATTGTTGTTTTCTGGACCCTAACCATTATCCTTGGAGGAGATGGAATACTCTGGACTGAGGCGAGTTCCATAACGAAAGAGAAGGAGGCAGCAAGGTTGGGGCATTGTTGCGCTCCTTTTGGCATGCCTTTCGCATTGGCAGTGTCCCTGGAGCTCGAGACTTTGTGGTTTTCTGAACCCTAACCCTAAGCATAACCCTAACCCTAACCCTAGCCGGAGATGGATTACTCAGGCTGAGGCGAGTCCCATAGTGAAAGAAAAGGAGGGAGCAAGGTTGGGGCATTGTTGCGCTCCTTTTGGCATGCCTTTCGCATTGACAGTGTCCTTGGAGCTCTGGGCTTGGTGGTTTTCTGAACCCTGAACCTAGGTCCTGTCCTAAACCTACCCCTAGTCGTAAGCCCGACCCTAAGCCTAAGCGGAGCTGGAATTCTGCATTGGGCTGAGGTGAGTGCTGAGCAGAAAGATAATGAAGGAGCAAGGTTGGGGCAATGACATGCTCCCCTTGGCATGCTCTTCGCATTTTCGGTGTCCCTGGAGCTCTGGGCATTGTTGTTTTCTGGACCCTAACCATTATCCTTGGAGGAGCTGGAATACTCTGGACTGAGGCGAGTTCCATAGCGAAAGAAAAGGAGGGAGCAAGGTTGGGGCATTGTTGCGCTCCTTTTGGCATGTCTTTCGCATCGTCAGTGTCCCTGGAGCTCGGGACTTTGTGGTTTTCTGGAGTCTAACCCTAAGCGTAACCCTAACCCTAACCCTAGCCGGAGATGGATTACTCAGGCTGAGGTGAGTCCCATAGCGAAAGAAAAGGAGGCAGCAAGGTTGGGGCATTGTTGCACTCCTTTTGGCATGCGTTTCGCATTGACAGTGTCCTTGGAGCTCTGGGCTTGGTGGTTTTCTGAACCCTGAGCCTAGGGACAGCACTAAACCTACCCCTAGTCGTAAGCCCGACCCTAAGCCTAAGCGGAGCTGGAATTCTGCATTGGGCTGAGGTGAGTGCTGAGCAGAAAGATAATGAAGGAGCAAGGTTGGGGCAATGACATGCTCCCCTTCGCATGTCTTCGCATTTTCCCTGTCCCTGGAGCTCTAGGCATTGTTGTTTTCTGGACCCTAACCATAACCCTTGGAGGAGATGGAATACTTTGGACTGAGGTGAGTTCCATAGCGAAAGAAAAGGAGGGAGCAAGGTTGGGGCATTGTTGCGCTCCTTTTGGCATGTCTTTCGCATCATTAGTGTCCCTGGAGCTCGGGACTTTGTGGTTTTCTGGACTCTAACCCTAAGCGTAACCCTAACCCTAACCCTAGCCGGAGATGGATTACTCAGGCTGAGGCGAGTCCCATAGCGAAAGAAAAGGAGGCAGCAAGGTTGGGGCATTGTTGCGCTCCTTTTGGCATGCCTTTCGCATCATCAGTGTTCCTGGAGCTCAGGACTTTGTGGTTTTCTGAACCCTAACCCTAAGCATAACCCTAACCCTAACCCTAGCCGGAGATGGATTACTCAGGCTGAGGCGAGTCCCATAGCGAAAGAAAAGGAGGCAGCAAGGTTGGGGCATTGTTGCGCTCCTTTTGGCATGCCTTTCGCATTGACAGTGTCCTTGGAGCTCTGGGCTTGGTGGTTTTCTAAACCCTGAGCCTACGTCCTGTCCTAAACCTACCCCTAGTCGTAAGCCCGACCCTAAGCCTAAGCGGAGCTGGAATTCTGCATTGGGCTAAGGTGAGTGCTGAGCAGAAAGATAATGAAGGAGCAAGGTTGGGGCATTGTTGCGCTCCTTTTGGCATGCCTTTCGCATTGTCAGTGTCCCTGGAGCTTGGGACTTTGTGGTTTTCTGGACCCTAACCCTAAGCGTAACCCTAACCCTAACCCTAGCCGGAGATGGATTACTCAGGCTGAGGCGAGTCCCATAGCGAAAGAAAAGGAGGCAGCAAGGTTGGGGCATTGTTGCGCTCCTTTTGGCATGCCTTTCACGTTCATTGTCCCTGGAGCTCTGGGCTTGATGGTTTTCTGAACCCTGAGCCTAGGGGCAGCACTAAACCTACCCCTAGTCGTAAGCCCGGCCCTAAGCCTAAACGGAACTGGAATTCTGCATTGGGCTGAGGTGAGTGCTGAGCAGAAAGATAATGAAGGAGCAAGGTTGGGGCAATGACATGCTCCCCTTGGCATGCTCTTCGCATTTTCTGTGTCCCTGGAGCTCTAGGCATTGTTGTTTTCTGGACCCTAACCATAACCCTTGGAGGAGATGGAATACTTTGGACTGAGGTGAGTTCCATAGCGAAAGAAAAGGAGGGAGCAAGGTTGGGGCATTGTTGCGCTCCTTTTGGCATGTCTTTCGCATCGTCAGTGTCCCTGGAGCTCACGAATTTTTGGTTTTCTGAACCCTAACTCTAAGCGTAACCCTAACCCTAACCCTAGCCGGAGATGGATTACTCAGGCTGAGGCAAGTCCCATAGCGAAAGAAAAGGAGGCAGCAAGGTTGGGGCATTGTTGCGCTCCTTTTGGCATGCCTTTCGCATTGACAGTGTCCTTGGAGCTCTGGGCTTGGTGGTTTTCTGAACCCTGAGCCTAGGGGCAGCACTAAACCTACCCCTAGTCGTAAGCCCGGCCCTAAGCCTAAACGGAACTGGAATTCTGCATTGGGCTGAGGTGAGTGCTGAGCAGAAAGATAATGAAGGAGCAAGGTTGGGGCAATGACATGCTCCCCTTGGCATGCTCTTCGCATTTTCTGTGTCCCTGGAGCTCTGGGCATTGTTGTTTTCTGGACCCTAACCATAACCCTTGGAGGAGATGGAATACTTTGGATTGAGGTGAGTTCCATAGCGAAAGAAAAGGAGGGAGCAAGGTTGGGGCATTGTTGCGCTCCTTTTGGCATGTCTTTCGCATCGTTAGTGTCCCTGGAGCTCGGGACTTTGTGGTTTTCTGGACTCTAACCCGGGGCATAACCTTTGGAGGAGATGGAATACTTTGGACTGAGGCGAGTTCCATAACGAAAGAGAAGGAGGCAGCAAGGTTGGGGCATTGTTGCGCTCCTTTTGGCATGCCTTTCGCATTGTCAGTGTCCTTGGAGCTCTGGGCTTGGTGGTTTTCTGAACCCTGAGCCTAGGGACAGCACTAAACCTACCCCTAGTCGTAAGCCCGACCCTAAGCCTAAGCGGAGCTGGAATTCTGCATTGGGCTGAGGTGAGTGCTGAGCAGAAAGATAATGAAGGAGCAAGGTTGGGGCATTGTTGCGCTCCTTTTGGCATGCCTTTCGCATTGTCAGTGTCCCTGGAGCTCGGGAGTTTGTGGTTTTCTGGACTCTAACCCTAAGCGTAACCCTAACCCTAACCCTAGCCGGAGATGGATTACTCAGGCTGAGGCGAGTCCCATAGCGAAAGAAAAGGAGGGAGCAAGGTTGGGGCATTGTTGCGCTCCTTTTGGCATGCCTTTCGCATTGACA
Organism: Lycocorax pyrrhopterus obiensis; assembly: GCA_014706295.1. Lineage (NCBI taxonomy): Eukaryota > Metazoa > Chordata > Aves > Passeriformes > Paradisaeidae > Lycocorax > Lycocorax pyrrhopterus. The sequence goes on from JACSVZ010000856.1 coordinate 3,970, forward strand.
GTGTCCTTGGAGCTCTGGGCTTGGTGGTTTTCTGAACCCTGAACCTAGGTCCTGTCCTAAACCTACCCCTAGTCGTAAGCCCGACCCTAAGCCTAAGCGGAGCTGGAATTCTGCATTGGGCTGAGGTGAGTGCTGAGCAGAAAGATAATGAAGGAGCAAGGTTGGGGCAATGACATGCTCCCCTTGGCATGCTCTTCGCATTTTCTGTGTCCCTGGAGCTCTGGGCATTGTTGTTTTCTGGACCCTAACCATTATCCTTGGAGGAGATGGAATATTCTGGACTGAGGCGAGTTCCATAGCGAAAGAAAAGGAGGGAGCAAGGTTGGGGCATTGTTGCGCTCCTTTTGGCATGCCTTTCGCATTGTCAGTGTCCCTGGAGCTCGGGACTTTGTGGTTTTCTGGACTCTAACCCTAAGCGTAACCCTAACCCTAACCCTAGCCGGAGATGGATTACTCAGGCTGAGGCGAGTCCCATAGCGAAAGAAAAGGAGGGAGCAAGGTTGGGGCATTGTTGCGCTCCTTTTCGAATGCTTTTCGCATTGACAGTGTCCTTGGAGCTCTGGGCTTGGTGGTTTTCTGAACCCTGAACCTAGGTCCTGTCCTAAACCTACCCCTAGTCGTAAGCCTGACCCTAAGCCTAAACGGAGCTGGAATTCTGCATTGGGCAGAGGTAGGTGCTCAGCAGAAAGACAATGAAGGAGCAAGGTTGGGGCAATGACATGCTCCCCTTGGCATGCTCTTCGCATTTTCTGTGTCCCTGGAGCTCTGGGCATTGTTGTTTTCTGGACCCTAACCATAACCCTTGGAGGAGATGGAATACTTTGGATTGAGGTGAGTTCCATAGCGAAAGAAAAGGAGGGAGCAAGGTTGGGGCATTGTTGCGCTCCTTTTGTCATGTCTTTCGCATCGTTAGTGTCCCTGGAGCTCGGGACTTTGTGGTTTTCTGGACTCTAACCCGGGGCATAACCCTTAGAGGAGATGGAATACTTTGGACTGAGGCGAGTTCCATAACGAAAGAGAAGGAGGCAGCAAGGTTGGGGCATTGTTGCGCTCCTTTTGGCATGCCTTTCGCATTGACAGTGTCCTTGGAGCTCTGGGCTTGGTGGTTTTCTGAACCCTGAACCTAGGTCCTGTCCTAAACCTACCCCTAGTCGTAAGCCCGACCCTAAGCCTAAGCGGAGCTGGAATTCTGCATTGGGCTGAGGTGAGTGCTGAGCAGAAAGATAATGAAGGAGCAAGGTTGGGGCAATGACATGCTCCCCTTGGCATGCTCTTCGCATTTTCTGTGTCCCTGGAGCTCTGGGCATTGTTGTTTTCTGGACCCTAACCATTATCCTTGGAGGAGATGGAATACTCTGGACTGAGGCGAGTTCCATAGCGAAAGAAAAGGAGGGAGCAAGGTTGGGGCATTGTTGCGCTCCTTTTGGCATGCCTTTCGCATTGTCAGTGTCCCTGGAGCTCGGGACTTTGGGGTTTTCTGGACTCTAACCCGGGGCATAACCCTTGGAGGAGATGGAATACTTTGGACTGAGGCGAGTTCCATAGCGAAAGAAAAGGAGGGAGCAAGGTTGGGGCATTGTTGCGCTCCTTTTGGCATGCCTTTCGCATTGTCAGTGTCCCTGGAGCTCGAGACTTTGTGGTTTTCTGAACCCTAACCCTAAGCGTAACCCTAACCCTAACCCTAGCCGGAGATGGATTACTTGGGCTGAGGCGAGTTCCATAGTGAAAGAAAAGGAGGGAGCAAGGTTGGGGCATTGTTGCGCTCCTTTTGGCATGCCTTTCGCATTGACAGTGTCCTTGGAGCTCTGGGCTTGGTGGTTTTCTGAACCCTGAACCTAGGTCCTGTCCTAAACCTACCCCTAGTCGTAAGCCCGACCATAAGCCTAAGCGGAGCTGGAATTCTGCATTGGGCTGAGGTGAGTGCTGAGCAGAAAGATAATGAAGGAGCAAGGTTGGGGCATTGTTGCACTCCTTTTGGTATGCCTTTCGCATCGTCAGTGTCCCTGGAGCTCGGGACTTTGGGGTTTTCTGGACTCTAACCCGGGGCATAACCCTTGGAGGAGATGGAATAGTTTGGACTGAGGCGAGTTCCATAACGAAAGAAAAGGAGGCAGCAAGGTTGGGGCATTGTTGCGCTCCTTTTGGCATGCCTTTCACGTTCATTGTCCCTGGAGCTCTGGGATTGGTGGTTTTCTGAACCCTGAGCCTAGGGGCAGCACTAAACCTACCCCTAGTCGTAAGCCCGGCCCTAAGCCTAAACGGAACTGGAATTCTGCATTGGGCTGAGGTGAGTGCTGAGCAGAAAGATAATGAAGGAGCAAGGTTGGGGCAATGACATGCTCCCCTTGGCATGCTCTTCGCATTTTCTGTGTCCCTGGAGCTCCAGGCATTGTTGTTTTCTGGACCCTAACCATAACCCTTGGAGGAGATGGAATACTTTGGACTGAGGTGAGTTCCATAGCGAAAGAAAAGGAGGGAGCAAGGTTGGGGCATTGTTGCGCTCCTTTTGGCATGCCTTTCGCTTTGTCAGTGTCCCTGGAGCTTGGGACTTTGTGGTTTTCTGGACTCTAACCCGGGGCTGAACCCCTGGAGGAGATGGAATAGTTTGGACTGAGGCGAGTTCCATAACGAAAGAGAAGGAGGCAGCAAGGTTGGGGCATTGTTGCGCTCCTTTTGGCATGCCTTTCGCATTGGCAGTGTCCCTGGAGCTCGGGACTTTGTGGTTTTCTGAACCCTAACCCTAAGCATAACCCTAACCCTAACCCTAGCCGGAGATGGATTACTCAGGCTGAGGCGAGTCCCATAGCGAAAGAAAAGGAGGCAGCAAGGTTGGGGCATTGTTGCGCTCCTTTTGGCATGCCTTTCGCATTGACAGTGTCCTTGGAGCTCTGGGCTTGGTGGTTTTCTGAACCCTGAGCCTAGGGGCAGCACTAAACCTACCCCTAGTCGTAAGCCCGACCCTAAGCCTAAGCGGAGCTGGAATTCTGCATTGGGCTGAGGTAGGTGCTCAGCAGAAAGATAATGAAGGAGCAAGGTTGGGGCAATGACATGCTCCCCTTGGCATGCTCTTCGCATTTTCTGTGTCCCTGGAGCTCTGGGCATTGTTGTTTTCTGGACCCTAACCATTATCCTTGGAGGAGATGGAATACTCTGGACTGAGGCGAGTTCCATAACGAAAGAGAAGGAGGCAGCAAGGTTGGGGCATTGTTGCGCTCCTTTTGGCATGCCTTTCGCATTGGCAGTGTCCCTGGAGCTCGAGACTTTGTGGTTTTCTGAACCCTAACCCTAAGCATAACCCTAACCCTAACCCTAGCCGGAGATGGATTACTCAGGCTGAGGCGAGTCCCATAGTGAAAGAAAAGGAGGGAGCAAGGTTGGGGCATTGTTGCGCTCCTTTTGGCATGCCTTTCGCATTGACAGTGTCCTTGGAGCTCTGGGCTTGGTGGTTTTCTGAACCCTGAACCTAGGTCCTGTCCTAAACCTACCCCTAGTCGTAAGCCCGACCCTAAGCCTAAGCGGAGCTGGAATTCTGCATTGGGCTGAGGTGAGTGCTGAGCAGAAAGATAATGAAGGAGCAAGGTTGGGGCAATGACATGCTCCCCTTGGCATGCTCTTCGCATTTTCGGTGTCCCTGGAGCTCTGGGCATTGTTGTTTTCTGGACCCTAACCATTATCCTTGGAGGAGCTGGAATACTCTGGACTGAGGCGAGTTCCATAGCGAAAGAAAAGGAGGGAGCAAGGTTGGGGCATTGTTGCGCTCCTTTTGGCATGTCTTTCGCATCATCAGTGTCCCTGGAGCTCGGGACTTTGTGGTTTTCTGGAGTCTAACCCTAAGCGTAACCCTAACCCTAACCCTAGCCGGAGATGGATTACTCAGGCTGAGGTGAGTCCCATAGCGAAAGAAAAGGAGGCAGCAAGGTTGGGGCATTGTTGCACTCCTTTTGGCATGCGTTTCGCATTGACAGTGTCCTTGGAGCTCTGGGCTTGGTGGTTTTCTGAACCCTGAGCCTAGGGACAGCACTAAACCTACCCCTAGTCGTAAGCCCGACCCTAAGCCTAAGCGGAGCTGGAATTCTGCATTGGGCTGAGGTGAGTGCTGAGCAGAAAGATAATGAAGGAGCAAGGTTGGGGCAATGACATGCTCCCCTTCGCATGTCTTCGCATTTTCCCTGTCCCTGGAGCTCTAGGCATTGTTGTTTTCTGGACCCTAACCATAACCCTTGGAGGAGATGGAATACTTTGGACTGAGGTGAGTTCCATAGCGAAAGAAAAGGAGGGAGCAAGGTTGGGGCATTGTTGCGCTCCTTTTGGCATGTCTTTCGCATCATTAGTGTCCCTGGAGCTCGGGACTTTGTGGTTTTCTGGACTCTAACCCTAAGCGTAACCCTAACCCTAACCCTAGCCGGAGATGGATTACTCAGGCTGAGGCGAGTCCCATAGCGAAAGAAAAGGAGGCAGCAAGGTTGGGGCATTGTTGCGCTCCTTTTGGCATGCCTTTCGCATCATCAGTGTTCCTGGAGCTCAGGACTTTGTGGTTTTCTGAACCCTAACCCTAAGCATAACCCTAACCCTAACCCTAGCCGGAGATGGATTACTCAGGCTGAGGCGAGTCCCATAGCGAAAGAAAAGGAGGCAGCAAGGTTGGGGCATTGTTGCGCTCCTTTTGGCATGCCTTTCGCATTGACAGTGTCCTTGGAGCTCTGGGCTTGGTGGTTTCTAAACCCTGAGCCTACGTCCTGTCCTAAACCTACCCCTAGTCGTAAGCCCGACCCTAAGCCTAAGCGGAGCTGGAATTCTGCATTGGGCTAAGGTGAGTGCTGAGCAGAAAGATAATGAAGGAGCAAGGTTGGGGCATTGTTGCGCTCCTTTTGGCATGCCTTTCGCATTGTCAGTGTCCCTGGAGCTTGGGACTTTGTGGTTTTCTGGACCCTAACCCTAAGCGTAACCCTAACCCTAACCCTAGCCGGAGATGGATTACTCAGGCTGAGGCGAGTCCCATAGCGAAAGAAAAGGAGGCAGCAAGGTTGGGGCATTGTTGCGCTCCTTTTGGCATGCCTTTCACGTTCATTGTCCCTGGAGCTCTGGGCTTGATGGTTTTCTGAACCCTGAGCCTAGGGGCAGCACTAAACCTACCCCTAGTCGTAAGCCCGGCCCTAAGCCTAAACGGAACTGGAATTCTGCATTGGGCTGAGGTGAGTGCTGAGCAGAAAGATAATGAAGGAGCAAGGTTGGGGCAATGACATGCTCCCCTTGGCATGCTCTTCGCATTTTCTGTGTCCCTGGAGCTCTAGGCATTGTTGTTTTCTGGACCCTAACCATAACCCTTGGAGGAGATGGAATACTTTGGACTGAGGTGAGTTCCATAGCGAAAGAAAAGGAGGGAGCAAGGTTGGGGCATTGTTGCGCTCCTTTTGGCATGTCTTTCGCATCGTCAGTGTCCCTGGAGCTCACGAATTTTTGGTTTTCTGAACCCTAACTCTAAGCGTAACCCTAACCCTAACCCTAGCCGGAGATGGATTACTCAGGCTGAGGCAAGTCCCATAGCGAAAGAAAGGAGGCAGCAAGGTTGGGGGCATTGTTGCGCTCCTTTTGGCATGCCTTTCGCATTGACAGTGTCCTTGGAGCTCCTGGGCTTGGTGGTTTTCTGAACCCTGAGCCTAGGGACAGCACTAAACCTACCCCTAGTCGTAAGCCCGACCCTAAGCCTAAGCGGAGCTGGAATTCTGCATTGGGCTGAGGTGAGTGCTGAGCAGAAAGATAATGAAGGAGCAAGGTTGGGGCATTGTTGCGCTCCTTTTGGCATGCCTTTCGCATTGTCAGTGTCCCTGGAGCTCGGGAGTTTTGTGGTTTTCTGGACTCTAACCCTAAGCGTAACCCTAACCCTAACCCTAGCCGGAGATGGATTACTCAGGCTGAGGCGAGTCCCATAGCGAAAGAAAAGGAGGGAGCAAGGTTGGGGCATTGTTGCGCTCCTTTTGGCATGCCTTTCGCATTGACAGTGTCCTTGGAGCTCTGGGCTTGGTGGTTTTCTGAACCCTGAACCTAGGTCCTGTCCTAAACCTACCCCTAGTCGTAAGCCCGACCCTAAGCCTAAGCGGAGCTGGAATTCTGGCATTGGGCTGAGGTGAGTGCTGAGCAGAAAGATAATGAAGGAGCAAGGTTGGGGCAATGACATGCTCCCCTTGGCATGCTCTTCGCATTTTCTGTGTCCCTGGAGCTCTGGGCATTGTTGTTTTCTGGACCCTAACCATTATCCTTGGAGGAGATGGAATATTCTGGACTGAGGCGAGTTCCATAGCGAAAGAAAAGGAGGGAGCAAGGTTGGGGCATTGTTGCGCTCCTTTTGGCATGCCTTTCGCATTGTCAGTGTCCCTGGAGCTCGGGACTTTGTGGTTTTCTGGACTCTAACCCTAAGCGTAACCCTAACCCTAACCCTAGCCGGAGATGGATTACTCAGGCTGAGGCGAGTCCCATAGCGAAAGAAAAGGAGGGAGCAAGGTTGGGGCATTGTTGCGCTCCTTTTCGAATGCTTTTCGCATTGACAGTGTCCTTGGAGCTCTGGGCTTGGTGGTTTTCTGAACCCTGAACCTAGGTCCTGTCCTAAACCTACCCCTAGTCGTAAGCCCGACCCTAAGCCTAAACGGAGCTGGAATTCTGCATTGGGCAGAGGTGAGTGCTCAGCAGAAAGACAATGAAGGAGCAAGGTTGGGGCAATGACATGCTCCCCTTGGCATGCTCTTCGCATTTTCTGTGTCCCTGGAGCTCTGGGCATTGTTGTTTTCTGGACCCTAACCATAACCCTTGGAGGAGATGGAATACTTTGGATTGAGGTGAGTTCCATAGCGAAAGAAAAGGAGGGAGCAAGGTTGGGGCATTGTTGCGCTCCTTTTGTCATGTCTTTCGCATCGTTAGTGTCCCTGGAGCTCGGGACTTTGTGGTTTTCTGGACTCTAACCCGGGCATAACCCTTAGAGGAGATGGAATACTTTGGACTGAGGCGAGTTCCATAACGAAAGAGAAGGAGGCAGCAAGGTTGGGGCATTGTTGCGCTCCTTTTGGCATGCCTTTCGCATTGACAGTGTCCTTGGAGCTCTGGGCTTGGTGGTTTTCTGAACCCTGAACCTAGGTCCTGTCCTAAAACCTACCCCTAGTCGTAAGCCCGACCCTAAGCCTAAGCGGAGCTGGAATTCTGCATTGGGCTGAGGTGAGTGCTGAGCAGAAAGATAATGAAGGAGCAAGGTTGGGGCAATGACATGCTCCCCTTGGCATGCTCTTCGCATTTTCTGTGTCCCTGGAGCTCTGGGCATTGTTGTTTTCTGGACCCTAACCATTATCCTTGGAGGAGATGGAATACTCTGGACTGAGGCGAGTTCCATAGCGAAAGAAAAGGAGGGAGCAAGGTTGGGGCATTGTTGCGCTCCTTTTGGCATGCCTTTCGCATTGTCAGTGTCCCTGGAGCTCGGGACTTTGGGGTTTTCTGGACTCTAACCCGGGGCATAACCCTTGGAGGAGATGGAATACTTTGGACTGAGGCGAGTTCCATAGCGAAAGAAAAGGAGGGAGCAAGGGTTGGGGCATTGTTGCGCTCCTTTTGGCATGCCTTTCGCATTGTCAGTGTCCCTGGAGCTCGAGACTTTGTGGTTTCTGAACCCTAACCCTAAGCGTAACCCTAACCCTAACCCTAGCCGGAGATGGATTACTTGGGCTGAGGCGAGTTCCATAGTGAAAGAAAAAGGAGGGAGCAAGGTTGGGGCATTGTTGCGCTCCTTTTGGCATGCCTTTCGCATTGACCAGTGTCCTTGGAGCTCTGGGCTTGGTGGTTTTCTGAACCCTGAACCTAGGTCCTGTCCTAAACCTACCCCCTAGTCGTAAGCCCGACCATAAGCCTAAGCGGAGCTGGAATTCTGCATTGGGCTGAGGTGAGTGGCTGAGCAGAAAGATAATGAAGGAGCAAGGTTGGGGCATTGTTGCACTCCTTTTGGTATGCCTTTCGCATCGTCAGTGTCCCTGGAGCTCGGGACTTTGGGGTTTTCTGGACTCTAACCCGGGGCGTAACCCTTGGAGGAGATGGAATAGTTTGGACTGAGGCGAGTTCCATAACGAAAGAAAAGGAGGCAAGCAAGGTTGGGCATTGTTGCGCTCCTTTGGCATGCCTTTCACGTTCATTGTCCCTGGAGCTCTGGGATTGGTGGTTTTCTGAACCCTGAGCCTAGGGGCAGCACTAAACCTACCCTAGTCGTAAGCCCGGCCCTAAGCCTAAACGGAACTGGAATTCTGCATTGGGCTGAGGTGAGTGCTGAGCAGAAAGATAATGAAGGAGCAAGGTTGGGGCAATGACATGCTCCCTTGGCATGCTCTTCGCATTTTCTGTGTCCCTGGAGCTCCAGGCATTGTTGTTTTCTGGACCCTAACCATAACCCTTGGAGGAGATGGAATACTTTGGACTGAGGTGAGTTCCATAGCGAAAGAAAAGGAGGGAGCAAGGTTGGGGCATTGTTGCGCTCCTTTTGGCATGCCTTTCGCTTTGTCAGTGTCCCTGGAGCTTGGGACTTTGTGGTTTTCTGGACTCTAACCCGGGGCTGAACCCCTGGAGGAGATGGAATAGTTTGGACTGAGGCGAGTTCCATAACGAAAGAGAAGGAGGCAGCAAGGTTGGGGCATTGTTGCGCTCCTTTTGGCATGCCTTTCGCATTGGCAGTGTCCCTGGAGCTCGGGACTTTGTGGTTTTCTGAACCCTAACCCTAAGCAAACCCTAACCCTAACCCTAGCCGGAGATGGATTACTCAGGCTGAGGCGAGTCCCATAGCGAAAGAAAAGGAGGCAGCAAGGTTGGGGCATTGTTTGCGCTCCTTTTGGCATGCCTTTCGCATTGACAGTGTCCTTGGAGCTCTGGGCTTGGTGGTTTTCTGAACCCTGAGCCTAGGGCAGCACTAAAACCTACCCCTA
>JACSVZ010000419.1:0-19708 GCA_014706295.1 Lycocorax pyrrhopterus obiensis
GCTTAAAGAGCTGCCCACAGAACCAGGAGGAGCTGGACGAGTGGGATTGCAGAAGCGCCATGGGGAGAACATCCAGGCAGGCTGCCGGGGGCTGAGGCTGGGGCGATGGAAAATCCGCAGTGGGAAGGAAACAACACAGCATCTGGTATTGTGAAACGCAGCCAGAGTTTTCCTGTGCGTTCTGACTATGAGTCAGCAGTGGTAGGGCTGTGAAATTCCTGATACCCATCTGGCCCTTGGGGCTGAGCCGTGGACGAAGCTCAGGGAGGACACCTTGATAGCATAAGGTTAAAATGTTTTGAATTATAGTAGCTAGAGTAGGCCCCGAGAGCAATATGGATATTCTGTTCAGGCGAGCCTGAACCTGTGTACTTGCCTGGAATGGTAAAAGGCAAGCCTGAACATGAGTATTCGCTTAAGGGGCAAGAGACTAAGATAGATGAGTTAATTGTGTAGCTGCACTTAGGAAAGGGGGGCTGAAAGTTATGCTTGAGTAAAAACAATATACACAGTAATGAATAGTATGATCGTTTGGGGGCTTTCGAGATTCGGGCTTGGGTAAATGATTAATATGTGATTATACAACGAGAGGGTATATAATGTGAGCACCTGAAATTCATGTTGGGGATTGATTTGGGTTTGTACCCCTCTCCCCGGCGCCTCAATAAAAGCACCTTGCATATAACCCGTCCGTGGTTATGTGTTTCTACGCTAACAACCTGGGGAGATCCTGGAGTTAGCCAGGGTCCCCCATGCCAGAGCAGAGCCCTGCTGTGGGATCCCACCCCCAAGCACAAGACCAGAAGGCTGCTCAGGAGGGATGCTGCAGCAGTGCCTGCAGCAGGAGCCTCCTTGGGAGGCAGCGGCCACGTGCAGGATTCTCAATCGCCTCAGCTCCGCAAGGTGAGCAGGAGGAGTTTGGCCTCAGCAGCCACATACGCTGAGCCAGCCCAGCCTCAAGCTGGGCCAGGAGGAGCAGGAGAGCACAGAATGCCAGGAAGAGAGGCCCAAAGCGAGTGTTTCAGCAGCCCTAGCAGTGCTGCTCGATGCCAGCTGGGCACCTGCCCTGGAGGGCTCTCCCTCCCTGGCAGAGAGGAATCTCCTCAGGCAATGGCCAGGGAGCGGCTGCCCCGAGGGGCTGCACACCCTCCCTCCTGTGTCCCTGCAGCCAAGCACCAGGAAAAGAAAGCAAACAGCAGTGGAGCAGAGTGTTTTCTTTCCATCACCAGGCCCGCAGGACAGCAAGCTGTTGTGTATAAAACCGTCAGTATGGAGACAGGAGTGACCCAATGGTCACAGCTGCTCAGAGAGCCATTGCAGGGCGAGCTGTGTGCAGGGCCAGCACGGTGTGGGCAGGCAGGAGCCAGGCACGGCGCTGCTGTGACCAGCAGCGGGGCCCCGAGGGGCTGGGGGAGCCCATGCTGAGGGTCCCTGGGCTGAGGGCACGACCTCAACAAATTGGAGGGCTGGGCAATCACCAACCATATGAAGTTCAACAAGGGAAAGTGCCGGATTCTGCACCTGGGATGGGGCAACCCTGGATGTACAGACAGGCTGGGGAATGAGATGCTGGAGAGCAGCACGGTGCAAAGGGACCTGGGAATCCTGGTGGATGGAAAGCTGGATATGAGTCAGCAGTGCCCTGGCAGCCATGGGGGACATCCCCTGTCCTGGGGGGCACCAGGCCCAGCATGGCCGGTCGGGCCAGGGAGGGAATTGTTCTGCTCTGCTCTGCACTGGGGCAGCCTCACCTTCAGAATATTGTCTGAAGTTTTGGTCACTGCAATATAAGAAAGAGTGTCCAAAGGAGGGCAATGAAGATGGCAAAGGGCCTAGGGGAAAGCTGTGTGAAGAGCAGCAGAGGGCTCTTTGTCTCTTCTGCCTGAGGAGAGTGAAGGGAGACTTCATCGGGGTCTAAAACTTGCTCGTGACGGGGAGAGGCAGGAATTGATCTCTTTCTGTGGTCACCAGTGATAGGAAATGGCCGGACATTGTGTCAGGGGAAGTTTAGGTTGGATATTAGAAAACGGTCCTTTATCCAGAGGGTGGCTGGACACTGAAAGAGGCACCCCAGGGCAGCACCAAGGCTGAGAGGGCTCAAGATACATTTAGACAATACACTCAAGAACATGGTGTGACTCTTGAGGATGGATGCTCCCGTGCAGGGCCAGGAGTTGGACTTCTTGATCCTCGTGGGTCCCTTCCAACTCAGCATTATTTGTGACTCAGTGATTCTGTTTATTACAGTGGAATATCTGGGCCTGGACCTCCTCCAATGGCATGCCCAGGGAAAGAGGGGAGCCATCAGGAGCATCTCCAGGGACACAGCAATGTCAGCAGGCAAAACAAAGGTTTTGCAGAGCAATGGCCCTTTGATGAAGCAAAGCATTTACAATCAAGGCAGTTCATTAGTACAGATGGGGGTACACTCTGGGGGTACAACAAAGGCCATGAGGTCACAGCAGGCTCTGAGGTCACAGAGGTCCCAGAGCCCCGTGGCTGCACAGCACCACAACGACCGAGCAGTCGGTCCTTGACCACAACTGTTGCGGCAGCAGCGGCGGCGGCAGCAGCGGTGCTGACATTGGGACAGCGGTGTCAGGACAGTGGTGGCAGCAAGAGCTGCGGGACTGGCTGAGGGCAAGGCACCATGGCCCTTGCTCTGCGCCTCTTCCTCCTGCTCCTGCTGGCAGTGGCCCTGCCTGCCAGGGCTGCCCAGGCCGCTCCGATGCGAGCGCGGGGAGCAGGTGAGCCGGCGGCCGGGCTCCCCTTTCCCGGGACAGCGCTCCCTTCTCCCCGGGAAGCGTTGGGGATGGTTTTCCCCAGGGCTTTAGGGAGGGCTTCCTCTGGGCTGCTCCAGCCGCCCCTCCAGGGATGTGGCACAGGGCCTGCAAAGAGGCTGGAGAGTGCCCAGGAGCCAGCCCAGAGCTCCCCAGGCCCCTCTGCAGCTTTGGCCATGTCCACTGACATCTGGCTCCCATGGCCTTACCCAAGCCCCTTGCAGTGCCCAGTTCCCTAAGGCAGAAGGGGATCCCAGCACACCATGGAATGGTTCTGATCTCTGCTCCCTTCTAGACTGGGATCGTGACATGGATTATTTGGAAAAGCTACTGAGTGCCAGTTTGAAGATTTTAGAGCATGCTAGAGGCAAGTTCTCAATGTCCTTTTTTACTGACACAATAATCAGTGTCACTGTGGCAAGAGCTCACTCATGTGCCACTTCCCTTAACGTCATCTCAAGGTTGAAGGATTCTGGAAACCTTGCCCTGCTCCCTTCTCGAGCCCTGAGTGATCCCACAGGGTCGCTGTCAGGGGCAGGAAGGAGCATTTAGCTGTCAATCCTCTTCCCGTGTGCAATGCCAGTTGCTCCTTCCGTGTGCTCTGTGCAGCCACGGAGAAGAGCAGAGAGGGAAGGGGCCGGGCCCAGGGCTGTGCCCCGGGGCGCTGTGCCTTGCACGGCTCCTCTGCCGGCCCCAGGGAGCCTGAGGGTGTCCAACAGTGCCAGGGGAGCTGTTCTGTCCTGACTTTCTTTGCAGCTGAACCTGTTGCTGAAGCAGCTTCCCCACCGATGTCCAGGACTGAGCCTGTGGGAGATGGTGAGGGTAGGTCAAGGCCTTTCCCCCTGGGAGAGCTGCCAGCTCAGAGCCCAAAGTTGGCCAGCGGGGCATCGCTGCAGGTGCCAGGACAGAGCTGTGCCCGTGTGTGCCCTCGCCCTGTGGGATCCCCTCCCCACTCCTGTGGCTCAGTGCTGCCCATGCAGATCAGCAGAGATGACAGAAGCTTCTCTGGCTGTTGAGTTACAGGTGTGTCTGCAGGGAGGACTTCTCCAGCTCCTTTGCCGGTTCCTGCACGCAAGCCCGGCTCCCATCGCAGGGGTGAGTAGTGTGTCCCTGCTGACCCCACAGGCTGAGCACTGCTTTTGTGGGATCCACTCCTGGGAAATGGAATTACTTTCTCTTAAGGTCCTCCAACAGGCAAGACCCAAGATACTGGAGCCAAAACGTCTCCTGAGTCAAACGAATTCCTGAGACAAACAATGAAGGAACCGCAGGGAGAACAAGGTGGGTGCATTTCCCTCAGCCTTCTCCTGAGACTCAGCAGCCGGGGGCTGTCGCTGCACATCTGGACACGCCGTGCCCGGCACAGCGGGAAGGGATCCATCGCAGCCTCGCTGCCCCGCTGCTGCTTCCACGCCCTGCAGGGCTGTTTCCCAGCCTGGCCTGGCTGCAGCTCCTCCCCAGCCTCTGCAGGAAGGCATTTGGCATCAGCTGTCAGGGTGCCCAAACTGCACCACGGGCCATGCACACCCTGAGATCCCCTGCAATTTCCTGGTCTCCCAGGACATCATGAGGGATGGCTTCTTGGCAGAGGGAGGGCCCTGGCCAGCCCCGAGTATCTGGGCATTTTCCTGATCCTGATCCATGTCTTTGACCAGTATTGCCTCCTGAAGATGCCCCTCCCTGATGGGGAACGGTTCCATCTGATCCTGTTGTCTCTCCTCCTTTTTCCAGAGATGGACATAGAGGCTCGGTGGAAGGCGGCTTTTCCTGAAGGACGTGAGGCGATGCCAAGCAGGGCCACAGGCACAGGAGGTAATTGCTGCACCGGGCTCAGCCCTCGGGGGGACTGTGTGGCAGCAGCTCTCCCCCCAGGGCCCGCCCTGTCTGACAGGGCCTGGCTCTGTCCCCTTGGGCTGTGGGAGCTGTCCCAGCAGAGGGAGAGAGGGAGGGGCAGTTGTGGCCCTGCCTGCTGCACTTTCCCCAGGGCTTTAGGGAGGGTTTCCACTGTGGCACTGAGAGAGCCCTGAGGGGCCCTGGGCTGCTCCAGCCACCCCTCCAGGGATGTGGCACAGGGTCTGCAAAGAGGCTGGAGAGTGACCAGGAGCCAGCCCAGAGCTCCCCAGGCCCCTCTGCAGCTTTGGCCATGTCCATTGACATCTGGCTCCCACGGCCTTACCCAAGCCCCTTGCAGTGCCCAGTTCCCTAAGGCAGAAGGGGATCCCAGCACACCATGGAATGGTTCTGATCTGTGCTTCCTTCTAGACTGGGATCGTGACATGGATTACCTGGAAGCCCTGGTGGATGTCGGTTTGAAGACCTCGGCACATGCTGGAGGCAAGTTCTCAGTGTCCCTTTTTACTGACACAATAATCAGTGTCACTGTGGCAAGAGCTCACTCATGTGCCACTTCCCTTAACGTCATCTCAAGGTTGAAGGATTCTGGAAACCTTGCCCTGCTCCCTTCTCGAGCCCTGAGTGATCCCACAGGGTCGCTGTCAGGGGCAGGAAGGAGCATTTAGCTGTCAATCCTCTTCCCGTGTGCAATGCCAGTTGCTCCTTCCGTGTGCTCTGTGCAGCCACGGAGAAGAGCAGAGAGGGAAGGGGCCGGGCCCAGGGCTGTGCCCCGGGGCGCTGTGCCTTGCACGGCTCCTCTGCCGGCCCCAGGGAGCCTGAGGGTGTCCAACAGTGCCAGGGGAGCTGTTCTGTCCTGACTTTCTTTGCAGCTGAACCTGTTGCTGAAGCAGCTTCCCCACCGATGTCCAGGACTGAGCCTGTGGGAGATGGTGAGGGTAGGTCAAGGCCTTTCCCCCTGGGAGAGCTGCCAGCTCAGAGCCCAAAGTTGGCCAGCGGGGCATCGCTGCAGGTGCCAGGACAGAGCTGTGCCCGTGTGTGCCCTCGCCCTGCGGGATCCCCTCCCCGCTCCTGTGGCTCAGTGCTGCCCATGCAGATCAGCAGAGATGACAGAAGCTTCTCTGGCTCCTTTGCCGGTTCCTGCACGCAAGCCCGGCTCCCATCGCAGGGGTGAGTAGTGTGTCCCTGCTGCCCCCACAGGATGAGCACTGCTTTTGTGGGATCCACTCCTGGGAAATGGAACTACTTTCTCTTAAGGTCCTCCAACAGGAAAGAACAAAGCTACCAAAAACAAGAAACCCCATGAGCCATCCAAAATCATGAGGCAAATGCTGAAGGAAATGCTACAGGGAGAACAAGGTGGGTGCATTTCCCTCAGCCTTCTCCTGAGACTCAGCAGCCGGGGGCTGTCGCTGCACATCTGGACACGCCGTGCCCGGCACAGCGGGAAGGGATCCATCGCAGCCTCGCTGCCCCGCTGCTGCTTCCACGCCCTGCAGGGCTGTTTCCCAGCCTGGCCTGGCTGCAGCTCCTCCCCAGCCTCTGCAGGAAGGCATTTGGCATCAGCTGACAGGGTGCCCAAACTGCACCACGGGCCATGCACACCCTGAGATCCCTGCAATTTCCCGCTCTCCGGGTAGATCAGGAGTGGCGGCTGCTTGGAGGAGGGAGGGCCCCAGGGGGAGACCCCAAAGCCTGTCCAATTTCCAGAAGCTTATCCATGACTTTGACAAGAATTACCTCCCGGAGATGCCACCTCCCCATGGGGAAGGGTTCCACCTGACCCAGCTGTCCCTCTTCCTTTCTCCAGAGATGGAAGGAGAGGCTGTGCTGAAGGCAGCACTTCCCGGAGGAAGCAGTGGCTCATTTGCAGCCTCTGCTGCAGGAAGGGAGGCGATGCCAGGCACAGTCACAGGAGGTAACTGCTGAGCCTCTGGGCCTGAGCCCTGCTGAGGCTTGAGCTGCCATCTCTGCTGCTTGGCAGCGCGGGCACAGCCCGGGCAAGAGCGGCACAGCACAGAGGAATTCTCCCGAGCAGGCTCAGGGCACTCGGGTACTGAGCAGTCCTGCTGGGGTCCCTCCGTGGGAGACACGTCCCGAAACCTGGGAGCGGCTGCAAGGGGTGCCCATGGTGGGGAAAGGGCAGAGGGGGGAGAGCAGGGCTGCACTGTGTCCTGACAGGGCCTGGCTCTGTCCCCTTGGGCTGTGGGAGCTGTCCCAGCAGAGGGAGAGAGGGAGGGGCAGTTGTGGCCCTGCCTGCTGCACTTTCCCCAGGGCTTTAGGGAGGGTTTCCACTGTGGCACTGAGAGAGCCCTGAGGGGCCCTGGGCTGCTCCAGCCGCCCCTCCAGGGATGTGGCACAGGGTCTGCAAAGAGGCTGGAGAGTGACCAGGAGCCAGCCCAGAGCTCCCCAGGCCCCTCTGCAGCTTTGGCCATGTCCATTGACATCTGGCTCCCACGGCCTTACCCAAGCCCCTTGCAGTGCCCAGTTCCCTAAGGCAGAAGGGGATCCCAGCACACCATGGAATGGTTCTGATCTCTGCTCCCTTCTAGACTGGGATCGTGACATGGATTACCTGGAAGCCCTGGTGGATGTCGGTTTGAAGACCTCGGCACACGCTGGAGGCAAGTTCTCAATGTCCCTTTTACTGACACAATAATCAGTGTCACTGTGGCAAGAGCTCACTCATGTGCCACTTCCCTTAACGTCATCTCAAGGTTGAGGGATTCTGGAAACCTTGCCCTGCTCCCTTCTCGAGCCCTGAGTGATCCCACAGGGTCGCTGTCAGGGGGAGGAAGGAGCATTTAGCTGTCAATCCTCTTCCCGTGTGCAATGCCAGTTGCTCCTTCCGTGTGCTCTGTGCAGCCACGGAGAAGAGCAGAGAGGGAAGGGGCCGGGCCCAGGGCTGTGCCCCGGGGCGCTGTGCCTTGCAGGGCTCCTCTGCCGGCCCCAGGGAGCCTGAGGGTGTCCAACAGTGCCAGGGGAGCTGTTCTGTCCTGACTTTCTTTGCAGCTGAACCTGTTGCTGAAGCAGCTTCCCCACCGATGTCCAGGACTGAGCCTGTGGGAGAAGATGAGGGTAGGTCAAGGCCTTTCCCCCTGGGAGAGCTGCCAGCTCAGAGCCCAAAGTTGGCCAGCGGGGCATCGCTGCAGGTGCCAGGACAGAGCTGTGCCCATGTGTGCCCTCGCCCTGCGGGATCCCCTCTCCGCTCCTGCTCTGGACTGGTGGCTGTTTGGAGGAGGGAGGGCCCTGGCCCAGCCCGTAAATCTGAGACAGTTTTTGAAACTTATCGATATCTTTTGACAAGTGTTGTGTCCTGAAGATGCCACCTCCCCATAGGGAACTGTTCCATCTGACCCAGCTGTCCCTCTTCCTTTCTCCAGAGGTGGACCAAAATACTGTACAGAAGGCAGCATTTCTAGCAGGAAGCAGTGGCTCATTGGCAGCCCCTGCTGCAGGAAAGCAGGAGATGCCAGCCACGGGCACAGGCACAGGAGGTAATTGCTGTGCCGGGCTCAGCCGGGCTCAGCCCTCGGCGGGGCTGTGTGGCAGCAGCTCTCCCCCCAGGGCCCGCCCTTGCAGGGCCCGGCAGCAGCCAAAGCTGGAGGCGCCTTGGCTTCGAGGCCTCTGGAGCTCGTTCCGCAGCCCCTGGGAAACGGGACTCGTGCACCACCGTCCCTCCCGCTGCAGCTGCCTCCCGGAGCTGGCCCTGAGTGCCCAGAGGCCCAAGGCACAGGAGCAGCCCCGAGCGGGAGCCCTGCCGCCAGCCCAGGGCCAGAGCCAGCCCTGGCTCCCGCACTGGGCAGGGCTGCGCTGTGTCCTGGCAGGGCCTGGCTCTGTGCCCTTGGGCTGTGGGAGCTGTCGCGGGGCAGGGAGGGTCGGGCTGGCAGCTGCTGCTGCAGGGATGGCTTTGGCCCGTGTCCCTCGAAGGAGCCCCTGCCCAAGCAGCTGCGCTGCCCCCGGGCTCTCCTCCCGGCCCTCTGGGCTTTGTTGGGTGGCACGGCCTGTGCCCAGGGGCGGCAAGGTGCCTGCAGGCCCCCGCTCTGGGGAAACAGAGAACGTCCTGGCCGTATCCAACGTGCTGCCAGCTCAGCAGTGGTGCTCAGCACGGGCTCACGCTCCCCGTTGCTCCCACAGGTGCAGCCGGCAGCACAGCACGTGTTCCCAGTGCCCAGAAGGGCATCGGAAGAGGTTTCTGTCAGGGACCACGGTGTTGGCTACAGTTAGCGGCAGGACTGATTTGTCTGGTGCTTGTCTTCATGTTGTGCTGTGTCGGAGTCTGGTGTTGCTGGAAGAGAAATCGGTGAGTGTTTTGTTTGTCTCGCGTTCAAACAGCTTCCTTTAAAGGCTGCTTGTAGACAGGAGACATTCCCAGTGAGGCTGCTGTGGAGTTGTGGCGAGTCCATGGTTCTCCAAACAACTCTGCCGAGGGTTCTGCTGCTGTCCCGTGCTTTAATTGGCCTCTTAATTGCTGGGCCTTGTCCTGGGGAGCCCGCTCAGGCTGCAGCCAGTGCTGGCTCCCACGGAGGCTGCCTGGCCAAGAGCAGCCCCAGGAGCCCCGGGCAGAGACACAGCAAGGTGGGGAGGAGAAAGAGCGGGGACGAGATTGCCCTTGGACGGCAGACGCGCTCTGGGGCCCTGTCTTGGGGTGACTCTATCATGTGTATCCCCTATCATGCTCTATGCCCAAAAAGTAATATTGTGCCTTTTCTGTGCCTTTAAACTGAGCTTGAAGAAAAAAAACCAAACGATCTTTTCAAAGCAGCTTCTCAAGGACACAGAGATTACACTCCTCTGCGTTCTCTGGCTGCGGGTAGTGGAGAGGGAGCACCCTGCTCGCTTCCTTCAGCCAGCTGGTTTTTTCTTTCCTCTTGGCGTGAGACAGAGAGCTGAACTTTGTTTCCTAGGATTTTGCTTTTTTCCCTTCTCTTCTGAACGGCTTCAACAACATCAGAACACATCAGGAGAATTCTCTCCCCGAGGCCCGGGGGGTGGGCCCACGCCCTCACCGACCAGCTCCGAGGAGGAGAGACACCACACCTACAGAAAGACTCTGAAATCTTCCTAGGTTTCTCTCTATAGCGAGAGATTTCATTTCATTATTTAGCATCATTATCCTTTTCCTGTGTGTTTGTTAAAATAAATAGTTTTTATCTCTTTCACTTTCCTTTGAGGAAAAATTTCCTTTTTTCCCGAACCCTGTGGGGGGAAGGGTGGTTGTAACCTGGTTTTCTCTCAGGGCATATATTACTAGATTTTGGCCAAACCGGCACAAATACTTATTGGCGTAGTCGGCAGGATTCGAAGGAAAGTGAAAAAACCTGTACTAATTACATCTTGGTTTGAATTGAACTACTTTGTGTTGGGGTAAAGTAGTTACCATGTTGGTTGAGTTCATAATGTCTCTCTGGCTGGATATACTCATGTTCTTTTAGTCCCTAGGCTTGTTTGAAGTACTGGTGGTTTTTTGGTCCCTAGGCCTGTTTGCCCATCCACAACTTGGTCTGATCCTGTGGCTGATAAGACACTTTTACAGAGCAGGGGCACGAATCCGGATTTCTATTTTGCTTTGCTCGGTGATAATGATTTATAAGAAGTCAACAGAGGTACAGGCAGTTGTTCAAAGTGTGTACGATAGGCCGTTTCTCCATCCTAACCCCAGTCCTAGTTTCAGTAGCCTGTTTTGAGAGTTTATTGGTAATTGCACTCAGTTTGTTAGAAGAGGAGGAGATGAGATTTCCCAGCCTTTCATCTCCCTCCCCTTTAAATTTGATACATTATCTTTTGAGAAGGTACAGTTTCCCCTGAATGTTAAAGAAACCACCCTCCTGGTATTTAATCTAGTAGTCTTCCTCTATATAGTTTGCAGCTTGTCTAGAATGTGAGCACCTGATGAGCAACTGTAAGATAAAGATTAATTAGGAGAGATAATAAGCAAAGCAAGTATTAAGTAGAATGATAGTAAAACTTTATATTGTAATTGTAGTGAAATGTCTAAGAGTAAAAGTTTATGTAATCTGTGTAATCTGCTTTCTTTTAGCTCTAGTGTTGCTTTTTAAGTAACTCTTAAGATATGTAAATTTCAAGAAGCGAGGGGTGGAATGTAGTGGGTAGATCCTAAATCGACAGGCAGCTTTTCAGACCAATCACGCTTCTCTCAATTTTACATATTTAAACCCCGTGGAAGGCGGGATTTTAGGAGGTTTTTTCCGTTCCGGCTGGGAGCAGGGACGGGAGAGGGGGAGGGGTGGGCCCCCGTGGCCCGGCCCGCGGGGCTGGGGACGGGCGCCCCTGCCCCCTGCCTCTCTGCCTCCTGCCCCTTTTCCCAACGCTGCAGCACGGACTCTGGATTGTGGGATGGGGAACTATTCCCTGAGCCGCGGGTGGCTATGGCTGGCCACAGGGCTGAGGCCATCCGACGCGGTATCCTGAGGAAGAGGGAGCCGGCGGAGCCTCCGGTGCAGCCAGCACCTTTCGCGACGAACAGAGGAAGACGCCCCTTTTCCACACTGTGCACCCGGCAGCGCAGAGGGAGCGGGGGGGGCTCTCTCCACCATGGAGCCCGGTAACACCCTACAACATGGCGGCTTTCAGAGCCAGAGGGAAAGAGAAAGCGAGATCACGTGGGACGAAGCTGCAAGGGCGGCGCTGCGGGGTCCCGCGCGGAGCTTAAAAATCTCCTTTCCTCGCTGTGGTATGAACTGTAATATTGCAAACTGTTTGTCTCTTTAATCCATGTTAAAGTACATGGGGGGATGGACATTTTTTTTCAAGTGGCTTGTAAAAAGGTTGAAGAGTGCCAATGCCAGGCTATATATATAAAGCAGGAAGAGGCTTTTAAAACCTGGTGGCGAAGAAAAAGCCTCATGTTCAAGCCAAAAAAGAAAAAAAATGATTCATCCTTAAACGAGTAATAACCCCATGTGAGGGCCTGTGTTTTACAGTTGAAAGAGCTGTGTGAAAGGGCTCATGGAAAAGAGATGTGTTACACCTTAGCAGAGATTGTTTAATTCTAAGCAAATCTGCAAATGGTGGCAGTTTGTAAAACCACGTGAAGCAAGAGAGAAAAACCCTTTTTTCTTCCCTTTCCTATAACTGTGATACTGATTAGGAGAGAAGAAAAGTGGGGGAGAGAAAGAGTTCTGAAAGTTTGTTTGTTGTTGCCTTCTTCACTTTAAGTCTGTCAATAAACCTCTTTATATTCTGCCAAGTTGTGTGCCTGCTTTGCTTTTTCGCCTAATGCTTATCTCACAAAAAACCATCAGGGGAGTAATGTATAATTTGGCTTACAACCACTACACTAAATTGGTGTTTCCGCCCGGTCCGAACTGAACCTGCTACAGGCCCGCTCCTGGCCAGGGACCCTGCCCAGAGCCATCCCCTGCTGGCTGGGGCCTTGAGGGGCAGCTGTCCACCTGGGCCAAGCTGTGCCAGCAGCTGCAGCCGTGCCGGGGAGCCTTGCCAGCTCCGGGCCCTGCTGGGGAGGAGGGTCCCTGTGTGCCAGGTGCAGCTGGGGGCCTCAGCCACCTCCTCTCTCCACAGGTGCCCCTCTGCACCTTCACAAGACCGGCCAAACCCCTCAGCGTGAGAGAACCGGACCTGTCATCTGACATCTCCATGCCCGTTGTCCCTGCCACGGCTGCATGACCAGCTTATTGCTGTGCAGCCCCCACGCACAACAGGACCCTCTGTCCCCAAAGGCACTGGCCCTGCTCTCGGGCCAGGGCGGAAGGTGGGCCCCTCCTGCCAGGGCAGGGGTTGAGCCCAGCACCTTCGGGCTCCAGCTCTGGTGTCTGCGTGGTACCACCAGCACTGGCGGAGCTCCTTGTTCTGGGCACAGCCAGGGCTGGACAGGCAGCAGCCGGGCACGGCGCTCCTTAGAACAGCAGCTACTATCTTTATTTTTCATTTTGCAAGATTTAGAAATATTTTTCATAGGAAAAAATCCCCAAATATTTGTTCCCTTTTCCCACAATAGTTCTGTGTTTTTCAAAGTAGTTTTACAATTCTAGAAAACATAGAACATTTTTACACTTCTGGAATAAAAAATAAAATTGCATTTAATTGGGAATCTTTACTCTGGGAAGAACTAAGACACCCTAAGACACCCAGCCTGCTGGACAGGCTCTTTTCCCACTGCAGATTTGTACCTAGTCACAACCCAATAACCTAAAACCTTTTCCCAGACATTTTCCAGGACTTCTGACAAGCTCACCTCTTAGTCTTCAGAGGCAAACTTTGAGCACAGCAGGAAGCTCCTGAAGTCACCATCTTTGTTTGCTTCTGGAAGAGCTCGCTCTGTTCTAGAGCAGGGGGTTCTCTCAGCTTCCTGCCGCCCCGCTCCGCCCCAAGCCTGTCCTGAGCCCTCTCCTCCAGCTGGTGCGGTCCCATGGAGCTGCTGTGAAACGCAACAGCTCTGCAACAGCCGCTCAGCTGGACTGGAGAAGCTTTATGTCCTGGTTTACATAAGGCTGTTGGCTTCTCTAAACACAAGTTTAGCTTTTGAATGATGTGTTTCACCTGGCAGAAGAACTGATGCTCCATTTCTTATGGAGGCTAAACTCCCATTGGCTTTAAAAGCTTTCTGGCCAGCAGAAGGCCTGGAAAACCATTTAATGCAGCCATTTAGTACTGAAAAGGGCCCAATCTATGTATGAAAAGAAGCTTGTTTAAACGCTGGAGCCCACCAGGGCATCCTTCCAGGGCATATCTTTCTCCCCCCCACCTCTCCCTCCATGACTGCCAAACAGCACGGTCTGACAGTTCTTTTCTCCAGAAGCTGAATGGCCCCATTTGAGGAAAAAAAAAGTAAACATTCTATGTTGTCATCATCATCATCATCACAATGAGCTGCAAATTAGTTAAATTACATCAGCAACTCAGACTGTGCAGTTTTCTCAGAGTGCAACACTGGCTTTATTATCCCTTGAAGCTGCAGAAGTGCTACAATCTTTAAAATCAGTTTGATGCAGATGTTACTTCGGAGTCAAGCACAGCTGTATGAGAGCTTTAGGGATTGGGCCAACACTGGCACCTCTGCGTGTCTGCAGTAACCTGCCCCAAGCCATCTCCCACCTGAAGAGGAAAGCAGGGTATGGAAAAGCGCAAGCTGGAGAGGGGCTCCGACTGCAGGGACCCCATCCCTCTCAGGACTAACACAATCCTCCCACCTTAGGACGGGGTTTGGATGGAGACCAGAACTAATATCTGGCAAAAGGAAAAGAGGGTACAAAGGTCCCAGGAGTCCCCTGGCCTAGCACCTCAGCCAGTGGGGAAAGGAAGAGGACAACATGCAGCCAGGAGTTTAAAAGGAGGCTGCGTCCTCCAAAACTTTGACAGAGAAAACCCCACGGGGGGATGTCCCAATGGACACTCTGCCCTTATTTGAATAAAGCTGCAGGACTCCTCTGTCTCCTTTATGGACACTGGCTTTTCACAGCATGATTTTTATGCACACCTGTGTCCTTGTGCCAGAGTAGCACCAGCCTGCAGCGACTCACTGCCACTCCGGTCTGCAGGACAAATGGAACTACGTTCCATTAAGGTTGACCGGGAGGGAAGAACAAACCCAGAGGAGACAAGCAACACCAGGAGGCATCCAAAATTCTGGACCAGATGCTGAGTGAGCTGCAGAGAGGGCGTGGTGGGTGCCTCTCCCTGAACCTTCTCCTGAGACTCAGCAGCCGGGGGCTGTCGCTGCACATCTGGACACGCCGTGCCCGGCACAGCGGGAAGGGATCCATCGCAGCCTCGCTGCCCCGCTGCTGCTTCCACGCCCTGCAGGGCTGTTTCCCAGCCTGGCCTGGCTGCAGCTCCTCCCCAGCCTCTGCAGGAAGGCATTTGGCATCAGCTGTCAGGGTGCCCAAACTGCACCACGGGCCATGCACACCCTGAGATCCCTGCAATTTCCCGCTCTCCAGGTGCCCAGGGGCGGCAAGGTGCCTGCAGGCCCCAGCTCTGGGGAAACAGAGAACGTCCTGGCCTGGTAGAGAGAACCCCAAAAATTCGCCCTGGTGGGCAAAACATCTCCTACAGGGACTTGTAGTGGGGGCCCCCTAAAAATGTCACTTAAAGCCGTCATGATCCCCCCCTTAAAAGGGGCTTGTGGGGCTGCGGCCCCACAAACACCCTAAAACAGGGAGGAAAAAACACCCATGTAGTGGTGGGATCACCCAAAAAACACCTTAAAAAGAGGAAAACTCCTCTTCAAAGGGGCCTGAAGACCCTTAAATGCC
This sequence comes from Lycocorax pyrrhopterus obiensis, assembly GCA_014706295.1. Taxonomy (NCBI): domain Eukaryota; kingdom Metazoa; phylum Chordata; class Aves; order Passeriformes; family Paradisaeidae; genus Lycocorax; species Lycocorax pyrrhopterus. Next base: position 14,867 of record JACSVZ010000419.1, read on the forward strand.
CTCAAAGAGGGACAAGATCCCTCCTCTGCTGGGGCCTCTCCGAGCCGGGAACTCTCCCGTTTGCTGCACTCGGGGCAGCCCCGAACGACGGCGGGTCCTGGGCTGAGCCCCGCACTCAGCCGGGGGTGGGGAGGGAACGGGGAGGGCTGGGACGGGCTTTGGGGGTGCTGGGGGTAACTGCGGGACCCCACTGGGAACCCCTTTCCCGCTGTCCCACCTCCCCCATCCCCCCTCTCCCACCCCTTTCCCGTTGTTCCCCCAAACCTCCGCTGCCCCCAGCTCGGTCTGGGGGTGACCCAGCCCTTTCCCATCGTGGCCCGGCCCGGCCCCGCTCCCCGAGAGCTCCTGGGCCGGCCGGAGGGACGGAGGAAGGGCAGGAGGAGGAGGAAGAGGAGGGACAGAGGAGGAGGAGGAGGAGGGACAGGGGGGAAGAAGGAGGAGCTGGAGCAGGCAGAGGCTCCACGTGCGGTCCCCGCTCTCTGTATCCGCAGCCCCTCGGCCCGGGAGCATCGCCCGCCCCGCATCCCGCAGGTGCCCGGGGAGGGGGAGCTCGCCCCAAATACCCCGGGGGGTTGTTTTGGAGGGGGAGGGATATTTGGAGCTCCCACGAAATATATTTGGGGCTCGCTGTTTCATCGTCTCTGTCGGGGCGGGCGGCGCGATGTTTGGAGCTTGCGGGACTCCAGAGCCGAGCCGCAGATGGCCCTCGGGGGGACATCGGGGGTCCCCGGGAGGTGTTTTTGGGGGGGTCCCGGTGGCGGTGGCGGCAGAGCCCCGGCGGGGGGCGGGGGGATGCGGGTCCCCCGCGGTGGGGGTTGGGCTGCCCGGGCCGGGCCCTCCGAGCTGTGCCGGGGCCACGTGGGGACCGCGCGGGGCCGGCGGGGGCGGGGGGACACCGGTTTTGGGGAGCCCCGGGAGAGCCGCGGCTTCGCTGAGCGGGACCGCAGAGAGAGGAGACCCCCAGAACCCCAAAGCGGGGACCCCGAGAGGGGGGACCCCTGGGATTGCCGGGACCCCGGCGGGGGGTCTGGGGGCTGGAGGGGCGGCATGGCCGGGAAAGGGGCTCAGGGGTCCCGGGGCCGGAAATGGCTGCTCCCAGTATGAGCCCAGTTACCCCCTCCCTGAGTGGTTCCAGTTTCCTCATCACTCCCAGTATGAGCCCAGTCAGTCCCAGTATGATCTTGGTCACTTCCCCTCACTCCCTGCATGATCCTTGTTGTTCCCAGTATGAACCCAGTCACTCCCAGTCATTCCCCATTATGATGCAATTTGCCCCCAGCATGGTCCCCGTTGCTCCCAGTTCCTCCCACTTTTGTCCAGTGTGTTCCCAGCTCTCTCAGTTGCCCCAGCATAGTCCCAGTCACTCCCAGTATGATGCCAGTCTCTCCCAGCAGGGCCCCAGTCACTCCCACTTGCCCCCAGTTTCCCCCAGTGTGGTCCCAGTTCTCCCCAGCACATTCCCAGTTATTCCCAGTATGGTCCCAGTCACCACCCGCATGGTCTCAGACACTCCCAGTATATCCCAGTTGCCCTGAACATTCTCAGTCATTCCCAGGCACTCCCAGTTACCTCAGCATGGTTCAGTTGCCCCCAGTTTCATCCCAGTCACTGCCAGTACATCCCAGTTGTCACCAGCATGTGTCCTATCATTCCCAGTTCCTCCCAGTTCCTCCCAGTGTATCTCCAGTAGGCTCTCAGCATGGGCCTGGTAGCTCCCAGTAACCCCCAGTCAGGGTCCATTGACACCCACTATAATCCCAGTATGATCCCAGTCACTCCCAGTATGATGCCAGTGGCCCCCAGTGTGATCCCAGTTGCTCCCTGTCAATTCCAGCATGACCCCAGTAGCCTCCAGTATGATCCCAGTCACTCCCAGTATGATGCCAGTGGCCCCCAGGGTGATCCCAGTTGCTCCCTGTCAATGCCAGCATGACCCCAGTAGCCTCCAGTATGATCCCAGTCTCTCCCAGTATACCCCAGTCACCCCCAGCATGCTCCCAGTCACTCCTACTTCTTCCCAGTTGCTTTCAGCATGATTCCACATGCTGAAAGCAACTGGGAAGCACACAGCTGCTCCCAGTCAATCCCAGTATGATTCCAGTCACCCTCAGTGTGATTCCAGTGTCACCCAGTTGCCCCTAGAATAGTTCCAGTCACCCTCAGTGTGATCCCAGTGTCACCAGTTGCCCCTAGAACAGTGCCAGTCCCTCTCAGCATGGTCCCAGTCATGCCCAATTGCCCCCAGCATAAATTCAGTTTCCCCAAGTGGTCCCAGCTGTTCCCACTGTGGTTCCAGTCACCCTCTGTATGGCTACAGACACTCCCAGTATATCCCAGTTGCCCCAGTAAGGTTCTAGTTACCTCAGAATGATTCCAGTCTTTCCCCGTTACTCCCAGTTGCCTCCGGCATGATTCCAGTTTCTGGCAGTTGCCCAAACTGTGGTTCCAGTTGCTCCCAGTATGATCCCAGCTGCCCCAGTTGTGGTCTCAGTCCCCTCAGCATGGTTCCAGTACCTTCCAGTTGCTCCCATTGTGTCCACATTTTCCTCCCAACATGGGCCCAGGAGCTCCCAGTAGCCCCCAGTCAGGTTCCATTCATACCCACTGTAATCCCAGTGGCTCCCAAGATGATCCCAGTAGGACCCGTAGTCATTGCCAGTATGGTTCCAGTCCCTTCCAGTATGATCCCTGTTGCAGCCAGTCACCCCCAGTATGACCCCAGTCAGTCCCAGATACTCCCACTATTATTCCAGTCATGCCCAGAGTGACTCCCTGTCACTCCCAGTGTGGTCTCTGCTGCTCCCAGTCACCTCCAACATGGTTCCAGTCACAGCCAGCACCTTTCCAGTCGCTCCCAGTCTGATTCCAGTAGGATCCCAGTCATTCTCAGATACTCCCAGTACTATTCCAGTCACCCCCAGCATGATCCCAGTCAGTTCCAGCAGGATCCCAGTATGACCCAGCATGGGCACAGCTGCTCCCATTATCTTCCAGTGTGGTTCCAGTTAACCCAGTTGCCCCTAGTATAGTCTTAGTTGCTCCCCATATGATCCCAGTCCCTCCCAGCATGGTCCCAGTCATGCCCAGTTGCCCCCAGTTCAGACCCAGTCACTCCCACTTGCTCCCAGTTGCCCCCAGTGTGGTCCCATTTCTCCCCAGCATGGTCCCGGTTGTTTCCAGTGTGGTTCCAGTCAATCCCAGTATGGTCACAGACACTCCCAGTATATTCCAGTGTCCCTCAGCATGCTCTCAGTCATTCCCAGTCACTCCCAGTTGCCCCAGTAAGGTTCCAGTTACCCCAGTACAAACCAGTCACTGCCAGTGATGCCACTCCTGGGATCCCCCAGCCCTCTCTGCGTTCCCCCCTCCCGGCTCTCCAGGCTCCCCAGAGGAGCCCCAAGGGCTGCAAGTCCCCACCCAGGGTCCCCAGCAAGGCCCAGTTTGGATCTGCAGCCCCCAATGTTCCCAGTTTCCCTCTCCTTTTGCCCGGGCCAGGTTCCCCCGCCCCCAGCGGGTGGGAGCAGCCGAGAGCCCCGCGCTGCCCATCCCGACCTGTCCCGGCTCCATCCCCGCTGCTCCCGCGGGCTGCGAGGGGCTCGGGAACGGGGGACCCAGGGTGTCGCTGGTGCTGGGGGGAGGAGGAGGAGGATGGGAGAGGAGGGATGAAGAGGAGCAGGAGAAGGGATGGAAGCAGGAGAAGGAGGTGAGATTAGGGAGGAGGAGAAGGGATGGAAGAGGAGGAGCGGGAGGAAGAGGAGGGACAGAGGAGGACTGAGAAAAGGAGAAGGAACCACGAGGTTGAGCACTCCCTGAATTCGCAGCCCCCCACCCATAGGATCATCGCCCCCCTATCCCGCAGGTGCCCGGGGAGGGTGAGCTCGCCCAGATATCCTGGGGGTCCCTGGGTTGGGTTTTTGTGGGTTGGATGTTTGGAGAATGAAGAACTCCAAAAGCTGAGTGGGAAATGCCCCCTGGGGGGACACGGGGGGTCCAGTGGCGGCTGCCGCAGAGGCAGTCTGGAGGAGCAGACCCCTGTTGCCCCCAGGACCCCAAAGTGGGGAGCCCAGAGAGGGGGAGCGCCGCAATTCGCGGGACCCTCAACAGCCTGGAGAGGGGCAGGGGGACTCCTTGGACCCCATAACCCCCAGCATTCCCAAGTGGGGAGATGGAAGAGGGGGAGCTTTTCAGATTCCTGGGACTCCCAGCAGCCTGGGGAGGGCAGGGACCAAGTAGATGGGGGACCCCAATACAAGCGTGACCCCCAGCAGCTGGGACAGGGGGGAACCCCAAACACCAAAGGGGAGGGACCAGAGAGGGGGAACTCCTGGAGGCTGTTTCAGAGCAGATTTTATGGACCCAGATGCCTGGTGACTTCTAGAGATGGACTTGGGCAGAGGACCTTCAAACTCAACGTGCTCATCCCTTGTTTCTCCCCAAACCAGGATTTCCCATTCCCAAACCTTGGCCAGATGGAGGAGGAGGCTGTGAGGAAGAGGAAGATGCCCCGGACACCCAGGCAGGTGAGGGGAAGTCAGTGCCCCTTTCCCCTCTCTCCTGCTCCATCTCCCAGCCCAGCATCGCCCCCGGCTGCAGGACAACCCGCTCGACGCCGTCCTGCCGGGGACGGACTGGGGGGATCTCCTTCCCCTTCCCTCTGGCACGGAGGCAAATCCCATCCTCTCCTTGTCCTTCCTCCCCCAGACAAGGAGCTGAGGACGGAGACCAGGGAGGACAAATCCCCGCAGCAGAACTGGTGGAAGAGGCCGTTTTGAGCGGCTCCACGGCGCAGGAATCCAACGGGGAGGAAAAGCCCCAGAGATCCCACAGGAGGAGGGGCTGCAA